>APFE030019905.1:26332-80686 GCA_000404065.3 Pinus taeda | reverse complement strand
AACAAAATTTATTCCTATCATTTCAAACTCTTGTTGCATTTCACAGGTAAAGCATCAATAGATATCCCTTTCTACTTGTTTAGAAGCCTTAGTAAAATGTGTGATAAAATCCAGTTAAAGAAAGATGATTGTGAAACATCCCTGTTTCACCATGGTTTAGTAAAGTTGCTGGTGTTAGATGGTTTGCAAAAAATTGGTAGAGATTGGGATTCTTTTATTTTTATGGCCGGCTTTCAAAGCAAGACGGGCCTCACTCCATTGCCTGTTAGGGAAAGAGAAGGAAGAATTGAAGAACCTACTCTGGCTGAGCTCAGAAAGGAGGTGAAAGACCAAAAGAAGCCCAAAACCAAGCTGAGGAAATCAGAGAAGTTTGTGGTTATAAAGGAGACACCTAAATCATCAGCAAAGGAGACACCTAAGTCATCAAAGCAGAAGATCAAGCAAAAGAAGGATGCAGCTGGACCAAGTGAAGTTGAAAAGATTTCAAGGGTAAAAACCAGAGGTCAACTAAGCAAGGAGAAAGGTAAGTCAATTACTGTGGAAGAAAGTCCTATGTCAAAAGCTAGTTTAAGTGACTTACTTGAAGCTATTGAGCTCGAACAAGGTCAGCCAATACAGATTGAACCAATAGAGTTTGAGCAAGACCAGCCAGTGCAGCCAATGCATATTGATCTAACCCAATCTTCACCAGAAAGTACTAAGAAACCAAAAGCTTCGAAGAGGTTGAGATTTGAGGAGCCTAGTGAAGAATATGCTTTCAAGCCACGAAGGCCAGTCACAAGAAGACAAATGAAAGAGGCTGAGAAGGTGCAGAAAGAGGAGGTATCTGTAGAAGTGCCTAGTACAGAGGTACTTGAGGTTTTGACCAAAACAGTACATGCAGCCCAGCGTAAAGACAAGAGTCAAAAGGTGATTATTAGCCAAGGAGGAAATGTCATAGCTATCAGGAACCAGGCTGGAGCAACACAAGAAGAAGTGGCTCAGATTAAAAATGTTTCTAAAGAAAGGGCAGTGAGATATACTAATTATAGAAAGGTTGTGCTAAAAGGCAGTACAAGTCTAATGGGCCAAACTGAATCAGTGTCTGATGCATATTTGTGTACAGTGCCAGCTCTTAAGCAAGCAAAGACCATGAAACAGCTGAACACAAGCCTAAGAGCATAAAACAAGGCTTTGAAGAAAGAAGTTAGTAGTCTGAAGAAGAAGCTAGGTAAACTAGCTCATTGATCTAAGGGGAAATTTTCTTTTCAAGTTTTGATTAATTTTGGTTTCCATCATTTTGAACCCTTTTAGATCCCTAGCACCTGTACAAGGTAGCTGAAGAAATCATGAAATTAAGTCAACAGTGCTTTAAGATTCATATGTTCTGTTTTGATAAAAAACAGCAGTTTCGTAGCGCGCTACGAAACTGCTGTAGATGACTGTTTTGTAAGAAAACAATGAAGTTGATGCTGAGGTCAGCAAATTTTGAAAGGAATGCCTTGAGGGTAGGAAAGAGACCATACAAGGCTATCTAAGCATTCAAAGAGTGACATGTGTAAGTGTGGGAGCAAAAGGTGAAATATTTTGTTTTTTGCTAAAGTCTTCCTAAAGCTACTTTATGACCGAATTATTAGGGTTCTGGTAGGGTTACCGGAATTTTGGGTTGGACACCTGTTCAGTTCACAAAGCATCCAGATCATAAGGCATATGGTGTTATGCGTGGTTATTAAAGGTATTAAATAGTTTGAAGCATGTTCTTTTGGAAATGAAGACTGATGGAAGGCAGGGACCGTGAAAATAGGGCACACATCTTCACCAACTAATGAGTCATCTGCACAGCTAATATCCAAAGCAGCTTATTCAGTGAATGCCTCTCCAATATATCTCGGCCACTACAGAAAGGATACAGGTGTCAAAGCTCAAGAAAGGCATCATGCACACGAGGAGATAGAATTAGAGTTTCAATATGATTAGGACTCTATGTATTTACTGCACAATACTTGATGTATTTAATAAGTTTGTTTAAGAATAGATAGGGTTAGTTAATGCTAGGCCATCGAGCTCCCCTCATGCTGGAGGAGGAGTCTCAAGTAGTTTGAGTTTTGTTTTCCTATATATAGGAGAAACTCTGATGTAAGTGGGGTTGATTTTTATAAAAACAGAGTTTTCATATTGGCTTATGTAAAAGACTTTGACAGTAATAGAAACAGTACTTTTTCTTCCCAAGATTCATCTTGTGTTTCAAATGCTCAGAGTATATGTGGTTTGGTCTTTATTCTTCTTGTTTTACAGTTCACTAAATATGCAATCACTCTGAATTCACCTAGTGCTCAGACTTCCTGTGTATGTTTTTTGAATTGAGGTTCTTCTTGAGAAATGTTCTGAGTATTGAGACATTATATGCCTTGGCTTCCATGATTGAGTAGCTAATAATTTACTGCAGAAGTGTACGACTCCATGAGCCCAATGGAAGAAGTCTAATTTTGTTGTTCCAACCAGCTTAAACTTCATCTACTGTTTAAAGAGTTAGCCATCTTTTCTTGCCCTTAATGCATATCAAAAAAATCTGTGAGAGAGCCCTCTCTGACTAAGGAGGCTAAACCTTAGTCTAAAGCATGGTTTGAAATAGTTTCATGAAATCTTGCTAGGTAGCAGCCCTTAGTACATGATTTTATGATAACAGATTCCTCCTGCTATTATGTACTTTGGGCTCCCGTAGCAAGGTATGATCCATGAGATAAAACCTCTCAATGGACCCTGCCTAATTTCAGCCTTTTTGAGTCTACCACTTCACATCGCCCCACCTCACACCTGGAGGTATGGCTGCATGTGGTCCCTCTGCCCACTTCACCAATTATGTCTCCTCCACAATTGTTTGAGACTTCTTCTGGGACTGCATGTTGAAAGGTAATTTACTCTCCCTCTTAACCACCAAGTCTTTAACATTTGCCTTGCTCCTCAAGGCTTTGCATGCATCTTGAACCTCAAGAGCATATAGGTTCTTAACTCGTGAACCGATCTGTTTCACCTGTCTCGTGGTGATGTGTCTAAGGAACGCCTTTCCTTTAATGAAGACAATATCGTAGCCTTTGTCCTCCAACATCGCGACCGATACCAAGTTATTCTTCAGTCCAAGCACATACTTCACATCTGTCAAGGTGATAGGAGGTCCATGCTCCCTCTAAAAAGCAACCGTGCCCACTCTTGAAACACTATAACTTTCATCGTCACCCATCTCGGTGCACATCTTGAGGTCTTTCTCCTCCAAGGCACTGAATAAACTTTTATCTCTGGTCAAGTGGAATGAGGCTCCATTGTCAAGATACCAAACACAACCCATCATCGATGCCACCTTGCATGCGATGAGAGTAAAGTCCATTTCAAACTAAGAGGCTAATGCCTCACCTTCCAATCCTTCCGAGGATCCCTTCTTGGACTTCTTCGATGGGCAATTAGTCACATAATGTCCCATCTCGTGACAATTAAAGCATCTCACTTTAGACTTGTCACCCTTCTTCCCTCCATGAGAAGAATTTGATTTGGAATGGGAATCCTTTCCCTTCCCTTTCCTTGTCGTACTTGTTAAGGCCAGATTTTCTTCATCCTCATCCTTGGATGAAGAACCATCTCGTGTGCTCCTCCTGATCTCCTCCTGCATGAGATCCGACCACAGTCATTCCCAATCTGGCAGTTTCTCCCTTCCATTCACAGAGTCCTGGTAGATATTCCATTTCTTTGGAAGGCCAAGAAGAGCGAGGCTCACCATATCATCATCGACAATAGTTATTCCCACACTTTTAAGCTCATCTCTACAGGTGGTGAGCTTGTTCAGATATGTGGAGATAATATCGTCGTTCTCCATCTTGATTCTTCGAAGCTTATCCTTGAGCACCAATTTCCTCTGGTCGCTACTGTTCTGGTAGAGGTCCTTCAATGTCTTCCACATTGAATATGGAGTATCCTTCCCATGGAGACTTGAGACAATATGGTCTTGAACTCCCTCAAGGATGATCTGTCTCACCCTCGCTACACATTTCTTCCACTCAGCCAACTCTTGTGCATTAATTGAACCTAGCTTTGGGATTTCTTGATGATCTAAAAATGGGGCTCTTAGGATTCTTATCTAACTTACAAGAACCTCTCCCACTTCCAAAGCTTTAAATTTTCCCAACTCTTAATGATTAACCAATTAAGAAACGCTTGAAAATAAGGGGTATGCTAGCATGTGTTTTTAACTGTTTATGTGCTTTTAAAATTCGGTTGTTCATGCTAATATGTAAATACATATGATAATAGACAAATGCAGCAATAAGCAAACACATAAGACAACAATTTAATACAGAGTTCACCCGAAACACTTGGGCTACGTCTCCTTGAGCTCTAGTCAAACTTGACTAGGCTCCCTGGGATTATGGCAACAGTTCTTTTACAAGTTCCACACTCAAATCCAATGTTTTACATAGGAACATTGGGCTCAGAACACCATCTTATCCCTTGGCTCTTAGAGCTCTTAGACTTTCTGGATCTGGCTCTTGCTCTAGCTCTTTGGCTTGGGTTGTTGTTCTGGCTCTTAGCTCTCGCTTCTAGCGATCGCTCTGGCTCTTGGCTCTGGATGTGACTCGTGGCTCTCTGCTCTAGCTCTCTACTCTGGCTCTCTAAGCTCTTTCTCTCAGCCTCCGCATGCCTCTGTGAGTCACTCGACCTCCAAGCAACTCCAACAACAATATCTTGCTATCAATTGAGCTCTCTGGCTTTTCACTCGACCTCTAAGTGACTCCAAAGACTCTCTGTGCATTCAGCTTTTTCTCGCTGTTCGCTCTCCTCTCTTCTTCTCCCCCTCTGTCTCTGTTAGTTTGTGGCTTTAAGCCATCTTCTTCCTGACTATTCGTTTTCGCTTTCAGCTCTCTTGTCCCTTGCGTCTATCTATTCGAATCGCTTCTTTCGGCTGTTATAGTCACTACATCACCTCATAGGGAAGTGGCCACCTATTCCGTAATGGATAAGTGTCAGGTTCATCGGAAACACTCGATCGTTTGAAACATCTGTTATTCCCGTTTACTCCAAGAATGCCCACGAAACACAAATCTCTGCCAACTCATCGTCCACGTCGGACTTCAAAATCCTACACAATCTACTTTATGACTTTGTCAAAACCAGTCATCCATCGGTCACATCTCCGTCGTTGATATGGAGCCTCTAGATCCTACGGTCTCTATCCATATCGCGCGGGTAAGTTGCATGACCTTTACTCACGCGATGTGAGCGGTTTTCTCTCTCATCTGCTCAACACATGTCACCTAGTGTATGGAATCGCGCAGGACTCGGTTGAACCCGCTTATCGCCTGAAGTGCTCACGATATCCTGCTGGTTTTGGCATAGGACCCACCTTTTGATGGAATCAACGATTCTCGTACGGTTTTATGCCTTTTCCTCGTGACCGAGCACTTGGGGCTTTCCTTCACTAAGGGGAATGCCCTGCGATACGTGATTAGAGTTATCAGAATCTGCCTCTATTTTTGGATTTGGCCTCCCGATTGCCAATTGGTGCCAGTGCACGGTCATCATGGGCCAACGGCCTACGCGCTTTGACCGAGGGTCCTCATTGTTCCATGCTGACCACAAATTGCCATTGTTCAGAGGTTATTTCTGATAAGCTCGATATCCACAACACTTTGAACTTCGGCATGAGTTTCTTTACAGAGTTTGGGTAACTTTAAGAGAGTTTAAGGATCCAATTTGGATCATGCCTTCCCACTAAAATAACTTTTGGTCCACCAAAAGACTGATATACTGATCTGAGCAGTAAATGGGAGTAACAACACCCTCTTCTTTTAGCCTCCCTACACTTGCCTTTGCATAGTGCCTCTAAACCACAATCTCTAACCACTTCCCTTCTTGGATGGGTTGGTCGTTTTGGGAAGAACTATTTTCCTCCTTGACTTCATGCAAAACTTCTGCTATGAAGTTTACAGAAAGTAAGTTGAACTTCTTTACCTTGATCCTTGATCCAAGGTGGCTCGAAAGAATGTGAAGTACATCTGCTCCACAAAACTTTCATTTGTACCTGTTTGAAAAGCTGACAACAACAACTGTTAACAACAACAGGTATACAGACAAAAACTGGATGGACTAACTCCTTCTTCAATAAAGAAACATATTTCACATCTTGTGAACCCTTCCTTGTCTTCTATATGCATACAAATGATTGACTAGATAACAAGCCAATAAAACATGCCTTTGAAACAAATGACCCTTCAGGTCAAGCATGTAGAAAAATACCTTTAGGACTCTTTTCCAAAAGATGAAACACTTCATCATTATCTCCATTTTGGAGACCAAGATAACTTCTCCCAAGCCAACATTACACGCATCTCATGCTCATGATTGCATTCCATCTATCAACTTTCGCTTAAGTACATTGTACTTTTGAAGCTGGAATGAACATATTTTTGCAGCAATAAAGTGAGTTTCCTACTCAACTTCTTTCCATTTACCATTTTAGTAAGATCCTGCAACTTGCATTTATTCCACAAAAAAATGCAAACAGATGCATCAAAGGACATGAGGTCTTAATTGGATAAGAATTCTAACCATTTCTTACCAATCCATTTCAAAGGTCCCTCCTTGGTTTGCACATTAGCATCCATATGTGAATCATCCTGAAACACATCAATCATGGAATCTTTATTTCCATCCCTACCATTTTCTTTTTCCACCTTCTCCTTCACCTTTGGTGGAAGTAGTGCTGGATTCAAAGTCCAACACCTTTCAACAAGATGTCCTTGCTTATGGCAGTAAGTACAACACATGTGCATCATTTTGACAACATGATTTGCCTTGTCCTATGGACCTTTGGTTGCTTGCTTCTTTTCCTTCAAAAGTTTCCTATATGTGGCCATCTTCTTCCAACATCTAGAAACATAATGGTTATCCAAACCACAAAAGGAACATGCAATTCTTTTTCCATGCTTTACAAAATCAAAAGTAGTGTGTTTAGAACCAGATCTATACTTGCCTTTTTCACCTTTATTGCCTTCAGGTGTAGGTGAAGCAAATGAAGAAGTGGCTCCCTTTGGAACACCATAACTTTCTTCAAGGCTGTCAGAGTTTCCACAACTCTCTAGTTCAAGTGTGTGCTTTTGAACACCTGCATCCTACGAATGATGTTTCGAGCTATTGCATTCCTCCTAAATACAATCCTCACACTTCTGAGGTAGAGGACCTACAATGGAACTCCTTTTTGGAACTGTTTCAATGGCCTTCATGGAAGCTTTGGAACTCTCTCCATAAGACTGTCCATAACCAAGACCCAAATACTTAGGCCTTTCCTCAACCATTATTGGCTCAACAATACCTTGTGCATATTTTCCCAATCCTTTTCCTTCATAGCCCATCTTGGACATCAGCTTGGAACCTATGCCTCTAGTAAGTTTTTCAAAAGAACCAATATAAGCATTCTTAGAAGAATTTGAAGACAAACTGGAATGGTTTACATCTTCTTCAAGCTGATACTTGACCAAAGCTTCTTTGGCAACAAAGAGCTGTGACTCCAACTCATGCATCCTTTTTAGGTTCATATTTGCAATATGAAGTTGCCTCTCCATTTCCTGCAATTTGCCAGAAAGCATCTGCTTCTCTTCCTCCATGGAATTCAACTGCTCTCTAAGTATGTTGCTCTTCCTTCTATCCTCATACAATTCTCTTACCTTGTTCATCATGATGAACAAGTCTTGCTTCATGTCTCCATCAAAGGAACTTGTGAAGAAAGAAAAATTCGAGGACTCACTTGTAGAAGTCGTCATTATGCAAATGAACAAAAGAACTTCAAACAAGATTATTAAAGAGCTTATTCAGTAACCTCTTACAACAACCTTTTGTGCTTCAAGGATTGCCCTAAGGTCCTTTGGGATAGAAGAATGCCTTCAGCCCTTCTTCCTTCTTGTCCTTCCTGGATTGAGCTATTAATAGCTTTCCCTTCACCTTTGCAAACTCAAACAATAGTCAGTTGTCAACCAAGCATACAATCAATGAGGCAATCAATCCTTGACTGTCCAAAAACCTTTCAGATAAGCAATTTTTGCCTTGTCAATCAAGCACTCTGATACAACTTTCTTTGAAGGTGGGGCTAATCAACCTTAAGCTCCGATACCACCTGATTTAAAAATTGGGCTCTTAGGATTCTTGTCTAACTTACAAGAACCTCCCCCACTTCCAAAGCTTTAAATTTTCCCAAGTCTTCATGATTAACCAATGCGGAATTAAGAAATGCTTGAAAATAAGGGGTATGCTGGCATGTGTTTTTAACTATTTATGTGCTTTTAAAATTCGGTTGTTCGTGCTGATATGTAAATACATATGAGAATAGACAAATGCAGTAATAAGCAAACACATAAGACAACAATCTAATACGAAGTTCACCTGAAACGCTTGGGCTACGTCTCATTGAGCTTTAGTCAAACATGACTAGGCTCCTTGGGATTATGGCAACAGTTCTTTTACAAGTTCCACACTCAACTCCAATGTTTTACACAGGAACATTGGGCTCAAAACACCATCTTATCCCTTGGCTCTTGGAGCTCTTCATCTTTCTGGCTCTGGCTCTTGCTCTGGCTCTTGCCTTTGACTCTAGCTCTGGCTCTTTGGCTCAGTTCTAGCTCTCAGCTCTCGCTTCTGGCACTCACTCTGGCTCTTGGCTTTGGCTATGGCTTGTGGCTCTCTGCTCTAGCTCTCTACTCTGGCTCTCTAAGCTCTTTCTCTCAGCCTTTGCATGCCTCTGTGAGTCGCTCGACCTCCAAGCAACTCCAACAACAATATCCTGCTGTCAATTGAGCTCTCTGGCTTTTCACTCGACCTCTGGGTGACTCCAAAGACTCTCTACACATTCAGCTTTTTCTTGTTGTTCACTCTCCTCTCTTCTTCTCCCCCCTCTTTCTCTATCAGTCTGTGGCTTTAAGCCATTTGCTTCCTGACTGCTTGTTTCCGCTTTCAGCTCTCTCGAACCCTGCCTTTGTCCATTCGAATCCCTTGTTTCGGCTATTACAGTCACTGCATCACCTCATAGGGAAGTGGCCACCTATTATGTAACAGATAAGTGGTTCACCGGAAACACTCAATCATTTGAAATGATTTTTATTTCCATTTACTCCAAGAATGCTCACGAAACACGAATCTCTGCCAACTCATTGTCCACGTCGGACTTCAAAATCCTGCACAATCTTCTTTATGACTTTGTCAAATCCGGTCATCCATCGGTCGCATCTCCGCCATTGATCTGGAGCCTCCAGATCCTATGGTCTCCGTCCATATCACACGGGTAAGTTGCGTGACCTTTACTCGTGCGATGTGAGTAGTTTTCTCTCTCATTCGCTGGACATGTGTCACCCAATGTATCGAATCGCGTAGGACTCGGTCAAACCCGCTTACCGCTTGAAGTGCTTGTGATATCTTGCGGTTTTGGTGAGAGACCTGCCTTCTGACGAAATTGGCGATTCCCATACGGTTTTATGCCTTTTCCTCATGACCGAGTGCTTGGGGCTTTCCTTCACTGAGGGAGATGCCCTGCGATACGCAATTAGCGCTAATCACGTATCAGAAACTGCCTTTGTTTTTGGATTTGGCCTCCCGATTGCCAATTTGTGCTAGTGCGAGATCACCATGGGCCAACGGTCTGCGTGCTTTGACCGAGGGTCCTCGTTGTTCTATGCTGACCACAAATTTCCATTATTTAGAGGTTATTTCTCATAAGCTCGAAATCCACAAGACTTTGAACTTCGGCATGAGTTTCTTTATAAAGTTTGGGTAACTTTAAGAGAGTTTAAGGATCCAATTCGGATCACTTGACCGATGAAATCCTTCAAGCCATTGTCTTCTAATACAACCTCCATGCAATCTTTCCATGCTATGTAATTTGAGCTACCTTCCAAGGCATACTCGAGTCTCAAGCCATAGAATGCCATTGGCCAACCTTGAAGTATGATAAGAAATCGATTTGCATCTGCAACCCCGAACTTCAAACTTCAAATTCTCTTCTCCGTATACTGTTCACAGCTCCGATAAACTTTGCTCCAATAAACTAGGCTTCGATGCCATGTAGAAATTTCTTTATAGATCAGCTAGCTCTGATACCATGTGGAAATTATAACTGCAGGTTAACCCGATAATGCAATATACCAAAGCAAAATACTATAACCTACTTCTACTATCAATTTGCGGAAGCTTAAAGACTGAGCAAGATCAAGCTGAACACATATAACAAGAAGAAGAAGAATCAATGCACATGAAACACAAAAAATACTCAAGCGAGAGCTCCAGCTAAAAACCCCACTATCTGTATTATCATACAAGGTGGAAATACATCAGAATTATACAAAGCCTAGCTCTCATAGCTAGCCAGCTCTCAGTATAATCCTCCTGGATTCTCACAGGCAAACTTGGCTTCTCACAAGCCTTCCTCTCTACCCTCCAAGCTCGTATTTCCTTGCATTGTTTCTCTTGGGCGATCCTCTTGTTACCAAGTGGAAGACTCTCAACCAAGTGGAACACTAATCTCTCACACTGATCTTACACCCTATCAAAACTGCACAATCCTCAAGGAACCTTTCCTTGACTGCATGCATGAGTTTCCTTTATAGGAAAACACATGCAATTAATAGTACATTTTCCTTGACATTTAGATCAACTGGGTATTTCTCATAATAGACATGCATGAGTTACTGATGAGGGAATATTCAGTTATCTGGAGTATACTAGTTGAGTGCATGCATGCATCAACTGACTGATAACTCACAATTAGTTCCTCAAATAGTTTGGAACTAATTTAACTGGACTTAACTCAGTAAACTGAGTTAACTAATTACAACTCAAATATAACTCAATCTTATCTCCTTAATTGAGGGATAATCTCCTTGATTTAAGGGATAACTCTTGCATGAATTCAGAAAGACTTCTAACTTGAATTTCTCCAACTAATTAATCCATAATGAATTAATTAAATATTTCCAAGCAGCGGGCGAGACTAAATTCGATTTTAATTCACAATTTTAATTCAAGGACAAATTAAAATTGAATATTATGGATTCTATTTTTATCATTTCTTGTTGCTATTTTCAACAAGGCATATTTGGAATCTCTATAGGAAAAACATCTTGAAACTGTTGTAAGACGGGATGCCTCCTCATAACCTCATCATCCTCATCCTCCTTCCCTTTGTCACTAGAAATATGTACTGTAAACAATACACACCCTTTCCTGCAACTGCACTTAGCCTGCATAGTTGTAAGCATCCTTCCTGAAGTAAGCTTCTTCTTTCCCTGCGAGACTGTCTTTTCTCCGTCATCATCTAGACACTCAATGGCTTTGTCATAATAATCTACCTTGGTCACGTTAATAAATATCCAATCCATACTCAAAAGCATGTTATATGAACCCAAAGGAAGCACATTTTGGTGTGTTTTCATAGGCATTCCATTAAGCTCAAATGCACATGACTTCACCTAATGATGAACTCTTCTCTTGGTCCTTGTAGCCAACTACACCAACCAAGATTTTGTATGCACTTCCTTATTCAAATGACACTTATCCACTAGGTCATGACTAATATAACTATATTTAGATTCAAGGTCAAACAAAATAGAAACAACTTGATCACAAAGCTTACCTTCCATCTCGATAATGGATGCTTGTTAATTTGTCTGCCTATTATCCACTGCTGCATAGATTCGAGGAATGCTCTGGCCTACATCCCTAACTGCCTGTGCCTCCTGAGCACTGTAGATTTGATGTCTGCCACTCTAATACAATGAGCAATCCCTCCTGCGATGGTCTCCACCATAGGTCCAACACTTCAATGGTTTTCTACCATTGCCTTTATTATGTTGTTATCCAAGCTGAGACCCATGTCCTTTATTAGCTGCATTGAAATTATTATATGGAGACACATTTTCCTTGTCGCCTACATCCTGAGATATTCCTTGCTTCTTATGCCATTTTCCTTTAGGCTTCTCATTACCTTTCAGTCACACTTGAACTCAGGATTGTGCTTTGACTACTCATACAATGCTTCAACTTTATAAGGGCTTCCTCCAAAGTTCGAGACTCATCAAACTCAATCTGGTCTTTGAATGTTAATGGAAACCCACTGTTGAACCTTTGGATCTTTGATTTCTCCTCCTTGACATAGGGCACATATCTTAACAACCCTAGAAATTTGGTTGTATGATCTTCATCTATCATGGAACCCATCCTGAGCTCATAGAATTCCTTGGCCTTTCCATCAGAATACCTCTTAGATACGTACTTCTTTCTGAAGATTCTTTGAAACTCTTCCCAAATCAGCTCCTCTTCCCTAATGCCGTTGACATGCTTAACATCTTCCCACCAAATATTTTTTTTTCCCTTGAGACTATAGGTAGTTATCTTAACTTTCATGTTCTCTAAGTAATCATTCAGTCTAAAGAATTTCCTCATCCCATGAAGCTATGCTTATGCATATTCTAACTTAGTGAAATCACCATCAAAATTAGGAGACTTGTCTTTCTTGAACTCTTCTAGAAAATATCCCCTTTCACTCCTCTTATAAGGATGTTACCAGTGATGACGATGATGTCTCCTGGAAGCAAAACTAGAATAAAATCCACAAGTGTTAGCCCTCCTCTCATGTGTATCCAAGAGTCTGACACTCTTCACTATATCATCCTTGTCCAACCTGTGGCTTCTCTGAGACCTGCTTCCATTTGCACCATTAGTTTTTTCTTCCTGTTCGTCCTTATGATTGATTCCCAGTTGTCCCTGATTTTGCAGATCTGAAAGACTCTGGAGGATGACTGCATTAACCTCAACTTGCTTCTCTTGAGCTTTTGCAAGTCTTTTCTGTGCTTCAATCAATCTCTCATTGTCTTCCTTGCAACTTACGATCTCTACCTTCAAGCTTATTAATGTATCTACTAGATCAAGAGAGTCTCCCTCTTCCTACTGCTAAACTAATCTCTCCCATCCCACCAATGTCTCTTTCGGCCTATATAGGCAGTCATATGAACTTTACTCAACTATTCCGCTCTTTATCACTTAGCCTTTTGTTTCCTGCAATATGACATTGTTAGCTAAATAAAAGCATAATAAAAATCATACCTCAACTTACTAATGGTGAGGTTATTGCATCTGCACAGGACAATCTATATTAGAATGATAAAACATATCATAAGCATGATATAATAGAAACATCAATAAGTAACTAACACGTAGACATGGAAAACTTATAAACAACCGGAATTCATGCATAAAAATATGCATTTACCTTAAGGTCCAGTGTGCAACCTCTCTTCAATACCACTCTGTAAAAGTCCACCCTACATTTACCCATTTTTACAATCTCTCTAGGGTAAATGTTGGCTTAGTGGGTCCTGATGCAGGCTCAAAGTTAGTTTTGCCAAAAAAATCCCTACACCCCTGGCCCTTTCGGCATCAACCCACGGAGTGCAGATTGAAGTCTCACTCGAAGCAATATGGGGGGATGCTAGAACCAAGTTTCTGCACCCAGAGATTAGTGTAATGTCATTTTATGCCCTAAACCTGCCTTAGGGCTGATCGATATACTTCCCTTAATCAGATTCTATGCCTCTACGAAAGTTCATGATTGTCTTTCACGGACCCTAAATAGGTCAACCAACCACTTACATGCCTCTGTGGTTACCCTTAATTCCGTATTCACCCATATCGGCTTAAGTGTTTGATAACTTTAACATGCAACAAGATATGCTTCGCGTAAACAATTATTATTATGGGCATCCATATAACAAGATAAATCATGTAAAAGCGCGCATCAATACAATATTAATTCATAAACCCATCATTCATCGTAACATAATAGCACATTCATTCATAACATAAGGAAATAAATAAACACAAGAATTTCTGGAATAATCTCTTTATTAATATTTCAGTTCTTCTTATAGACTCAAGACTTCCTTGCGCACTAAGCGGTAGGGGTCCACGCACTCAGCTATGGACTCTACTCTAGGCCTCTGCACATACAGCTACAAAGCCTCTCTTCTACCCTAATACTTCATCACTCGTTCTTCTACTGACCCATTACATTCATCTTCATCCTTCGTTATTTTCTTAGACTCTCTAAGACTGTCCTTTTTATACAATCCCATGGTCTAGTAGGTCTATACAAGCTGACACAACTTACATAAAAGAAGGGTAAAACCCTTTATGACACTTTACTATATACGCGCTTCGCGACCACAAATCGTGAAGATTTCACACTTTTTACAATAAAACTTGGCCTTTCTGCCCCAAAACTTTGGCTTTTACCCCAAAATTGACCCTAGGGGACCCTGTCCCACCAGGCACCCAACACAAATATCATGACTCGCCCCTGAGTCACTTTGTGGCGCAAAGATCTTATGTCGGAGACCTCCCAACTCTACTTGTGCTACTGCTACCTCAGCCACACTCTATGTGGCTGCCTGTTTGATCTGCTCCACCAGCTGCAATGTTGTCGGTCCTGCGCTATCTTCCTTGATCCGCTCCTACATTCTTTGTAGGCTTTCCAACTTTTCCTTAATGTTGACAAAGATAATATAGGCCTTGTACAGCTAAGGCCCCAATCTGGCCTTGAGGACTGCTTCTTTCCTTTGCGCTGCCTCCACCTGTTCGAGCAACTGTTTTGCCTCATGCAGCTTGGCCAATCGTTATGTTATAGCAACGGTGTGCGTCGTCACTCTTGCTTCATCATACCGTTGTTGCAATTCACAAGATTCTTTGTTTAATATTTGCAGGTTATGATCTTCCTGTAGCACCGTGACTACCTCCATGGACTTCTCAAAGAGTGCGGTGCAATCCACCACTACAACATCCACTGTTGCGACTCCATCCTTCACAGCGGCTTCGCCCTGTTCTCTGACCTCTAGTGGAGTTGAAGGTTGTGACTTCAACTCTAACTCTGTAATTTTCAAGTTCAGTTCAAACTGAACCTTGGCCATTTCCATCTTCGCGTCATGCACACCTGTAGCTAACTTCCTGATCTTCACGTCCACTGGCGGTTCCTCTGGGATATATAGTTAAGGGACCGTTCTGCATGCCCCAGCCACCAAGGCTGCAATTTGTTCATTTTGCGCCAAAAATTTCTTCCATGCTTCCAACACTGTTGTTTTCTCCACGAACATCTATTCGTTGTTGACCTTGTACTCACTAATCATGCTCAGTATGTGCTGCTCCCGGGCCTTAATCTTTGCAATCACACCTGCTTGCATTGTGTGAAGGAACTAACTGGGGAGTGTGGCCAAGTTGAGGCCCACATTCTTCAAAGTGCTGACAATAGCCTTGTCAGCGGCTACCTCCACGCTCAAAGCTCTATCAAGAAGCTCAAATACCCGAAGATCCATTAACCGAACCATCTCCGCTACTTGAGTTGTCCCCAGTGCCAAACTGGTTGATGCAGCGCTGCTCTGTCCTACACCTACCTGGAGTCTAGTCATTTGGATTTGCAGCTCACGCAAACCCGTCTATATGGAAATCAGTGCCTAGTTTTGTCGTTGCTTAAACTGTTGCAACAGTTTTGTTGTTGTATCCTGTACCTTATCTCCAATATCATCCAAGTCGCCCTCTGTCAAGATAATTGGATATCTAGCGATGACTTAGTGGATTTTGTCTTTTTGCGTGGTCGTTCCTTTTCCTGCTCCCTATACCGCTTTACTCAGAAGGGAGTGCTCTCCTGCTAGTCGTCACTGCCTTTATCTGACCGCTTTTCTTCCTCCTTTTGGGGCGAAGGAGACTTTTGACTTCTTTCAGAGTTGTGCTCTTCCTACTCTGCCTGTTCCTTTGTTGCGCGCTCTGCTTCTACCCGAGCCCTTTCCTTGGCCTCTTTCTTCCTCTTCTCAGCCAATAACTGAACCTTCTATCTGGCCGCTTCCTTTTTATTTTTCTCCACGGACTTACTAGTCTCGGCTGCCACATCGGATGCGGAATGCTACTAAGTTGGCCAATGCTTGATGACCTCTGCAATAACGTCATCCGTAGCTAGGTAGGGTAAGTCGAACCATTTCTACTCAGGGTCCTTTCGTGCCCAGATGTAAACATGGTGGAAGTCCACTTTGAACTCCACATACCCCGAGAGTTGCTCAAACATAGTTGGTGACAACCACGGCTTCTGGTTGATGGCCATGCTAATGCTCACCTTGATCAGTACCCAAAAGACCTTTCTCCATGTGACCCA
The DNA here is from genome assembly GCA_000404065.3 of Pinus taeda. Classification (NCBI taxonomy): domain Eukaryota; kingdom Viridiplantae; phylum Streptophyta; class Pinopsida; order Pinales; family Pinaceae; genus Pinus; species Pinus taeda. Next base: position 64,488 of record APFE030019905.1, on the reverse strand, counting down.
CGCAACGTCTTTGGTGGCCAAGAGAGATGCAAACTTCGCCACTTCTGGTAAATCCTTCTCCACAGGAGGACACTGGCTATCCTCCAGTAAATCCCACGCGACCAGCACAACTGAGAGCAAAAACCATGAATAGTGAAAGGTCTTACTATTATTCTGTGCCTCTCTATAGTTCACGAGGAATTCGCTACACAAGTAGTGCGCCTAGTTGAACTATATGCCCTCCGCGCACTAGGCTGCCAATGAAACCACTGATGTCAGCAACTCGACTGCGTGACACTTTTGCATAATTTTGCGAGCCAGAATTTGTGTGGTAATCTTGACTGTGGGGTCAGTAATGCTAGTAACCGAATACCCAACGCTCACTCGTCTTTCCACCAAATGCCTTGGCCAGATTCAGTCTAGAGTGCGGTAATAATGTGATCCAATGGATCGACATATCTGTGATAGGGATCAACCCATTTAACCACAAGCACCTGTCATGCACCAGGAATAACAGTTTCTTAATGACAATTAGGTTAATATTTGACCGATGATAGTGCGACACCCATAACAGGTTCAACAACCCTGACTTGTTAACTCTGTGAATCCATTCCATTGGCTCCAACGTGATGACACCAAACTCCTTGTAGAAAACCCTCTGCATGAAGGTGTCGGTAGCAAGGTGGAGGAACCGCTTGTGGTCTGCCAAATCCCAGTCTTCGAGCTTCAAGGGTGGGACCCGCGCCAAGCGCGGATCTTCAAAGGTGATATTCTCTGGCAACAGGGGTGTGTTGAGGGAGAATTGTTCTGGACCTTCACTTTGCCCTTGCACGGAGAGATATACTCTGGTAGCTTAGAAATAGGGTCCACCCCCTCAATGTCAATATCCTCTGCGCCTTCCTCTACCTCGAGATCCACCAGTTTCCCCTTCTCCTTCGCACTCGACTTTTCTTTTTGCTACACCTGTGTAGCTACATGCTTTTGTGGTGACTCGTGCATCAGTATCGGCTTCTTTTTCTTGTCCTTCTTTGGAATGGGGACTTCTCTCGTCGGCGTATGCTTCGGCCTAGGTGATTTCGGCGCTGTAGGCACTGTTGCTAGAGCCTCCATACTCATCATTTCGGGAGAAGCTCCCTCACAAGCAATTGCTCCCCCAGTACTAGCAGTTTCTGCGGGACCTGTTCCTAACATGATGTTATAAATAAGCTTTTTCTCTGACTTGATATATTGATCAAACATAGGGCTTGCAAGAAAATCCTCAAAGAACTCACGGTTCGTGCACAACAGACAACACAACTCAAAAATTCTAAGAATGCAAAGTGTTTCTCGCTGGACGACCACACGTATTTTATAGGCGAATTCGAATTCAAATTCGACTGTTCCCCCCAAAATCGTCCATAAATGTGAGATTGGCGGGAGATTTCCAAAGATTTCACTCTTAAATTCAACCTTAAATTCCTTAAAAGTCACCCCCCCTCCTTTTAACTGTCTCCTAGTAGTCAAATCATGAATAATGACGGTAACAGTCACTTTTTGGTTGTGTTGCATGGTCTCCACCCCTATAATGCAACTCCCTTTGCGCGTCTTCTGGTACTGTGACACCCTCTTGTTCCGCACAGATCTCTTATTGCGCAACTCTTCAACCTGGGCAGTGTAGTTTATAGTCTCGCGCCTCCTTGTAGCTACCTGGAGCGCCAAGATTGTGCTACCATCATGTAGTCATTGGGTTGGACCCCTAGTGTATGGCTTGAATCAGCTGCCATTTACCTTTCCCGAAAATGGATCCCCATTCAATTTCATAAGTTGAACTGCTCCACAATCGGTAATCTCTTTGATAACATATGGCCCCAGCCAATGCATCTAAAATTTTCCTGGAAACTTATCAAACTTATTGTCATATAATAAAACTAAATCATTTACCTTGAAGGTGCGTAGTTTGATGTGCTAATCGTGCCATGCCTTTTCGCGTTCCACCTATCTTCTTTGAGCTCTGTCACCTCCGCAATCCTTTCTTCTAAGGCTACACAGTCCTCCATCCTTATGAATGCCACTATGCGTAGACTAGGCATGATATACTCCATATGCATCATAGCCTCAACGCCATAGACCAACCTAAAAGGTGTCTGACCAGTAAGCTTTTTACAGGTAGTTTTTTAAGCCCACAACACAGTTGGTACGTGCACGTTACAATCATTCCTCTGCGCATCGAAAACCTTTGTGTTGACGGTGCTAGACCTACCAACATATCAAGGGGATCTCCCCGGTAAGAAGTCCCAATTAGACCTCAGACTGTTTGGTGTAGGAGTCCCAACAGTGGGTCTTAAGGTAATGCCTTCACCGTGGTGTCACACAGAGGCAAGTAGAATAACGGTGTCAACAACAAGGGTGTGACTGATGCAGTGAGTCAAGGAAGGTGTATGAGAGGTTCCAAAACTTCGAAAGGGGAAGGAGGTGAAGGTGAGTTCTAGGTTGAAAGGGATCAGTCCCAACTCGGCTAAGAACACACAAAATAAAGGAAATGCATAGATTTCGGTGGAGCAGTCCACTCGAATGTGGCATTCACATCATACAAGGTAAGATAACACGTACAACACTCACAGATCAATCTGAGACAAGTGTGGCGGTTCTTATAGCAAGTTTCAAGTGAAAGGTTTGTCTAATGTCCAGCAGTGCAGTCGACACAGACAGTGACATCATTAACAATATATGCAACACATTAACAACAAGATTCATATAATTGCATGTGAATCAGTTCATACACAATTCCATAAGTTAAACAACACATATCATTAAAGGAATGAGAGCAGTCTGACTACAATAACAACATATGCAGGAAAATGTACTGGCTCTTAGTATATAAAGAAGTGTAAGTCACAATCATACAATATATCCATGTAAACCTGCTAGCCTCAACGGTGGAATGTTATAGCCACATTCGCCTACACCTCCAAAGAGATGTACTAGCTCCATGCAGTGGAGAAGCCAAGGCACGTTACAATACTCTCCAAGCCTTCTTCAAAATAGTCTTAATAGAAGCTTGGCTAACAAAAAGCCTATACCATGAGTTATGAGGAACTATTTATAGCAAAGGGTGGGGTGACACTTGAAATTCCCCTTTGTGGTAGTTCAACTACCCTCATGACTCTTCACCTACTCTATGACTGTTACATCCAACTATTGAAAATTGACTTACACTTGACATGACTCAACATTACAATGCACATGTACTCATGTGAGACAACATGGCTTGAGAAAGCCTTGCAAGACATCACTGACACTTGGTCCATTGTGGTGAGACCAACTCTTTGACATGCTTGTGATGGTGAAGATGGTGAGCTGATGCCAAGCTGGGTCATTCGTGATGGTGTGCATGCACCTCATGGTGACATCTTGCTGAAGCGAACTCTTGCTTTCATTGCAACCGGTGCATTGGTTCGGCCCCTTCATCCAACTCGTCTGCTAAAATGTGCATGGTCTTCTTGGGTGCGACTGAACCAACAGCACACTGATGCATAGTGTCTGTGCAAATATTCGAGTGTGTGCTGGTGGTCATGCACATCAACTTGCTGAAGTACTCGTTTGACTCCTGTTGGACTTGCTTCTTGTCTTTGCCTTGGTGAGTGTGTTGAATGGGCTGGATTGCATGCATGCACACAATGACATGCATGCTACTGAATCCATTGCATGTAATAAACCACGCTGCTCACCATGTATGCTCTGTGTTAGTTGTTGGAATGGATCTTTAACTTGTCCAGGCACAGTTTCGTCCGTGAGTGCACGTTGCACCCACTGTTGTTCCTGATCCTACTGCAACTCATTTGTTTGTCTGTGTAGCTTCATGTTCTTCCTGAGTTGCTGCTTCAGCACATGCAACTCCTTCTTTGTTACGTCTTCTGCCTTCACACATTCTTCATGTCGCGTCGTCACTCCATAGCTGGAGTCTCCAAAGTTGCTTTCATTATCAATGGACCTACTTGAACTTGCAACCTTGTTCCTCCTCCATGTTGTCAACAACCCTCCTCTTGCATTTGTTGCATTTGGTATGTTGTCTTCAACTGTTGTTCATGATGTTTCTCACTATGATGTTTCCGCTTGATGTCCTTGTTTACGAACAATTTGATGTCTTCATGAGTAGGCAAGCTCATAGACACTTGATCAACTGCATCCCCAAGCGTGCTATGAATGGTGTCCTCGTCTCTGCTCTCCTAGAAACCATTGTACCTATACTGCTAAGAGGAAAATGTTCACACCTGCGATACCTGGAGACATGGCAACACTCATAGCAAGCAATCTGTCAGTCGAAAACCAAAATGAACATGAGAACTGACTTTTAACATACCTGGGTGAATGATCATGAAGGTTGTACAATTTTGGCCAGGAGGTTGGGAGACCAAATGCCAAGACTGCTCAAGGCACAGTATGGGCTGCTCGGAGACTAGCTGACTGTTGGAACTGCACAATGCACAGTCTAGTCTGGCTGCTAATTGTTGGGATTACGCAATGTGAAATTCCAGCTGAGAAAGATTGTTGGCCTAGGGAAAGATCTGCGCAATTTCTTGCACTAAGCAGCCACTTTCCTTCAGAAATGCGCAGAAGAGTCCTATAGGCTAGTGGCGGGTAAGAATGCGCAAATCTGGAGAGGAAGGTGAGCCTTCCTTTCCCAAATTGCGCAATGCAGCCTTGGTGAAGGCAGAGCTCGAGCCAAGGTTGGCCCAAATCGCCGATGGGCAACTGAAAGCAAGTAAGGCAGTGAATGCATGGCGAGACTAAGTGATAGCAGAAGTGATTGACAGTGCATGAAAAACATGAATGAAAGATTCAACAAACAGATCAACATGCATGTGGGTGAGGCAGTTTGCGAGTTGGGGGGACGTCCCATGTATACGACAGCAGTGAGATAGCAATGAAAACTGAAACATAGCTAGGACAAGCTAGTATATATGTAAACGAAAACAAGTGTTCAAAGAAATCAATCAAACAATACTCCTACAATAGGAAACACCAAAAGCGACAGAAATGCAGCACAAGGTATATGAAGCGGGCTTACCCCAAAACAACTGAGCTAAATGTGTCGACTGCTCCTAGATTTGATGTGGGCTACCAAAGCTACAAGGTAGATGTGAGGAATGAGCTTTGTAGTGTCCGGTTGATGATTTTTTATAACATTGAGGTTGTGACGCGCATGCCACGAATCTAGGGGAAGCGACACTTGGTGGGAGGTTTCGGAATTGCTCCTTGCACATAACCTCCAAATGATAAACATAGATCCATGAAACAAGGGATTCCTTTGCATGCTACCTTTGGAGAAGCAACCAATGCATAAAAGTCTATTTTTCTCAATCCTGGAGGGAACCGATCAACTTAAATGCACATGCAAGAGACTACTCGACTGCTGGAGAAAAATGCACATTTTTGGCTGGGAGTTGGGCTGGCTGCCCAGGAGATTTGCGTAATTTCTAGGTAGAGAAGCTTACTGCTGCCCAAATTTGCGCAAATCCTGGGATGAATAGCCTGCTGCTGGGAAAATTTGTGCAAATCCTACTCGGAGGGTTGGCTGGCAGGATTGTGCAATCCTAGAGCCCAACAAGATGTTAGAGAGGATTGTGCAATTCCTGGAGGGAAGGATGGTTGCCCTCCAGAAATGCATAATTTTAAATGGGAAGTTGCTTAACCTGCAGCCGGAACAAGTCTGAGTGAGCAACCTGTGAGGGGAATGGATCAACTGCGATCGACAGGCTGCCTTTGTGCGAGGAAAACACTTGAAGCTTGAGTACTTGATGAAGCAAGACAAAGTGTTGTGTAAGGTTGGTAGGGAGAATCCAAAACAGTTTAAGGCAAATGTTTGGAGGGTGGTTGTAGTGTTACAACACTTGGCAACACACTGGTAGAACTCCAGCTCTCTGAATGGACCTTGTTCGTGAAATGCAATTCTAACGCCTCCGGAAGTATTGTTCAGCTCTTAACTCATCTCGGCTTCACACTAGTTTGATTGTAAGATGTATAATCTACAAAAATCTTGGTCGATTGACACACATTCCAAGCCAAGGAAACATAGTTGTTTCAATTGGGGTTGAGGGGTATATATGTGCACAAGCAGTATAGTCATTAGAGTCTTAGTTTCATCTCTGGTGTTTCTCCATTGCCAACAGGCCTGGAGAGTACCCCGGTGGAGTCACATAGGAACACAAGCATGGCTCCACTGCCAGTGAGCCCGGTTAATACCTCGGCGGAGTTACTTGTATCACTTCCCTGTGTAGGAAGCCTTTCTCTTCTTTCACCTTATTCATTTTTCGTTTTGATTTTTTTTTTTTACTTTTCATTTTTTTCATTTTCACTTTGCATAACACTTATTCATTTCAGAGGCAAAATAGGGACCCCAACTTATTGAGAGAAGAAGAGGTTGTTCCAGAAGAGAAGTAGTTTATTATATCTGTGACATGCCTATTAAGGTTTTCCCCCTCACCTTAATCTACTTGACTGAGCTGACAAGGGTTAACCCAAAAACAATCGACTAGAGAAAGTGACACTAGTTAGCGTGCTAGAGTTGTGTTTACACCAAGGTTCACTTCAAACAATACATATTTTATTTCAACGTATCATGGAATAAAAGTAACAAGCTCATCATACAGAGGCAATATGACAGATAACCAAGTAGTGATAGTTGTACAAGCCCTCTTGTACTTTACCCAGCTCGCTTCAATAGTCATACATGGTTTAATGCAAAACTAACCTATGAACGAAACAAGCGAGCGAACTAACAACCAACAAAGAAAAGAAATAGCAGAAGCAAAAATGAAAGTGAAGCAAGTAAACAAACAAGCAAGCAAACATACAAGCAAACAAAGCACGTAAGCATACAAGCATGCAAGCAAAAAACTGAAAGCAGACACTACTCCTACTCCTACACTAATGGTACATGGGCCTGATCACGTGAAGTGATACTTCTAATGTAGCCACCGGCGCATTGGTAGACCCATGTTGGTGAAGGATTTTCCCACAAGCAATCCAGTCATGCAAACCAACAAGCAAGATAGATATAACAATGAAGACAACCACACTTCATGATACAAAGTTCCCATGGGACATAAGTGAGTGAATGTGCATGACGAGTAGTTCGCAAACTTATCATGGTGTTGTGTGACACTACATGCAAATTTGAAGCATAAGCACACCCATGACTGTGACATGAAATGAAACTAAAGGAACAAAGATAACTTGCATCGCACTCGAGTACTTATAGTTTAAGACTCTTCGAATGCATGAGAAATGGGATCGTGTAGTTTGAGTGGAGGAAGTAAAATCTGAGTGCTGGATTGATCTTGAGTGCATACAAATGAGTGATGAGGAGCCTTGAGTGTTTGAACAATTTCTTGATCAGAAATGAAACCAACCTCAAGACAGCGAGGGCCTGACATAACCATCAACTCAGACTGAAGTGCCTCGACAGTCTGTGGGGTTTCCATTTTGTTGATAGATGGATCTTCGTAGACCGGTGGCTTAGATGGATTAACAATGAGTGAATCAACATAGTGATAAAATGATGAGGTGAAGAGATCACGACAACCAAGAGCAAAAAATTTAGGATGTTGGTCGGCGTCCTCATGGTTGGATGAATCACACAGAGGGGTAGATGAAAAGTGAACAAACTCATCCTCTATGTTTTCGGAAAAGAAAAATGAAGGATCAAGTGGATTTTCAATGAGTAACTTATCCCCTCCATTGTCGAATGATGGACTAACATCTAATGAGTCCTGCTAGTGATCAACAAAGGGTGCATCTATGGATGAAGATACACATGCAAAATCATGGATGGCAGGTTCACCAAAGAGGTTAGGAAAGGACGGAGGGGAATCAGACAAATTGGATTCATCCTTCGCTGGGTGTTGATATTCAAACTCCCACTCATACTCTTCATGAATGACAACGCATGTTGGTTGTGCAACACCAACTCCGTCAGTGGGTTGTTCCTTGTTCACAACAAGTGGAGTGTCTGGAATGGATGAACACAAGACAACATCATCCAAAGGAACACCTGAGTGCGAAGATTGAGGTCGAAGAAAAGAATGCATATGAGAACTCGAAGGATTGACAACCAAATCCACGCGAAAATCGAGTGGAGTGATGTTGGGAGAGTGTGGAGGATAAACAAGTGTGTGAGCATGATCCTCAACATTACTGGGCGGTGGTGGAGTTGTTGAATGAGAGGGAGGCGGTTAGTCAGTTGAGACAGTGCCCGCTCCCACATGAGATTGCGTAGTTCCACCAATACTCGAACCGGTCCCAAAGATAAGAAAATTTCATTTGGCTCTTCGGATCTTGAAACTGCAAGTCAAGGAAGCGCTACCAAAAATAAAAAAAACATATTCATGCGGAGCCTTCTGTTGCTGTAATAGTTTCTGGTCAAGATAGTCTGGTTCAAAATGATATAACATGTCTTCAATGAGATCACAAAAGTGCAAAATTGAGTGCACGGTGTCAGCTGGTAGGATGAGCATCCAACGAGATGGAGATTTGCGAAGTGTATATGCAAGCAACAAACCAGTCTGTTCGTCAGAAAACTCATCTTCCTCATAAATCATGAAAAGGGAGTTATATAAGTGCTCAGGCCATGACACTTCGCCTTCACCATCATACATGTGAGTGGACAAGAGATCGAAAAGATTCCCTGAGATGGATACATCTTCATGATTCAAAAAACACCTCGGGGGAAGAAGAGTGCAAGAATTCATGAAAGATATGAAAAGGTTCAAAACTAGATGAGAGGACAAAGCTTCTCATCAGGCCCTCCTTCTAGCGCCATAAATTTTGACGGTGCTATTCCCACCAACATGTTAAGGGGATCTCCCCAATAATAAGTCCCAATTACACCTTAGACCATTTGGTGTACGAGTTCTAGCAGTGGGTCGTAAGATAATGCCTTGACCATGGTGTCGCATAGAGGCAAGTAGAATAACTCTGTCAGCAGCAAGGGTGTGACTGATGCCGTGAGTCAAGGAAGGTGTATCAGAGGTTCCAACACTCACTTTGAAAGGGGAATGAGGTGAAGGTGAGTTCCAGGTTGAAAGGGATCAATCCCAACTCATCTAGGAACACACAGCACAAAGGACATGCACATCTTCCGATGGAGCAGTCCACTCAGATGCGACAGTCACATCATACAAGGTAAGATAACATGTACAACACTCACGGATCATTTCGAGATGAGTGTGAAGGTTGTTATAGCAAGGTTCAAGTGAAAGGTCTGTCTAATGTCTGGCACAGCAGTTGACACAGATGATGACATCATTAACAACATATGCAACACATTGACAACAAGATTCATATAATTGCATGTGAATCAGTTCATACAAAATTACATAATTTAAACAACTTATATCATTAAAGCAACCAAGTAGTTCGACTATAATAACAAAATATGCATGAAAATGTGCTAGCTCTTATTATATAAAGAAGTGTAAGTCACAATCATACAATACATCCATGTAAACCTGCTAGTCCCAACAGTGGAATGTTACAGCCACATCCGCCTGCTCCTCCAAAGAGATGTACTAGCTCTGTGCAGTCGAGAAGCTAAGGCACATTACAATATTGTCCAAGCCTTCTTCAAAATAGTCTTAGTAGAAGATTAGCTGTTAAAAAGCGTATACAATGAGTTATGAGGGACTATTTATAGCAAAAGGTGGGGTGACCCTTGACATTCCCCTTTGTGATAGTTCAACTACCCTCATGACTCTTCACCTACTCTATGACTGTTACATCCAATTGTTGACACTTGACTTACACTTGACATGACTTAGCATTACAATGCACATGTACTCATGTGAGACAACATGGCTTGAGCAAGTCTTGCAAGACATCACTGAAACTCGATCCGCTGTGGTGAGACCAACTCTTTGACATGCTTGTGATGGTGAAGTTGTTGAGCTGATGCCAAGCTTGGTCATCCGTGATGGTGTGCATGCACCTCATGGTGACATCTTGCTAAAGCGAACTCTTACTTTCGTTACAACGGATGCATTGGTTCGGCCCCTTCATCCAACTCGTCTGTTAACACGCGCATGGTCTTCTTAGGTGTGGCTGGCTGACAACACACTGATACATAGTGTCTGTCCTGATCTCTAAGAGTGTGTTGGTGGTCATGCACATCAACTTGCCGAAGTACCCGTTCAGCTCCAAGTGGACTTGATTCTTGTCTTCACCTTGGTGAGTGTATGGAATGGGTTGGATTGCATGCGTGCACACAATGACATGCATGCTGCTGAATCCCTTGCATGCAATCAACCACATTGTTCACCATGTCTGCTTCGTGTTAGCTGCTGGGATGGATCTTTAACTTGTCGGGTGCAGTTTCATCCATGAGCGCATGTTGGGCCCACTATTGTTCCCGATCTTGCTGCAACTCATTCTCTGTTTGTGTAGCTTCATGTTCTTCCTAAGTTGCTGCTTCAACACATGCAATTCCTTCATTGTTACATATTTTGTCTTCGCGCGATCTTCATGTCGCGTCATCACTCCATAGCTAGAGTCTCCAAAGTTGCTTTCATCATCAATGGACTTGCTTGAGCTTGCAACCTTGTTCCACCTTTGTGTTTTCAATTCATACACAAGTATGTAAGTTAAACAACACATATCATTAAAGCAACCGGAGCAGTCCAACTACAATAACAACATATGCATGAAAATGTGTTTGCTCTTATTATATAAAGAAGTGTAAGTCACAATCATACAATACATCCATGTAAACCTGCTAGCCCCAACAGTGGAACGTTACAACCACATCCGCCTGCTCCTCCAAAGAAATGTACTAGCTTCGTGCAGTGGAGAAACCAAGGTGCGTTACAATACTGTCTAAGCCTTCTTCAAAATAGTCTTAGTAGAAGCTTGGCTGACAAAAAGTATACAATGAGTTATGATGGACTATTTATAGCAAAGGGTGGGGTGACCCTTGACATTCCCCATTATGACAGTTCAACTACCCTCATGACTCTTCACCTACTCTATGACTGTTACATCCAATTGTTGACACTTGACTTACACTTGACATGACTTAGCATTACAATGCACATGTACTCATGTGAGACAACATGGCTTGAGCAAGTCTTGCAAGACATCACTGAAACTCGATCCGTTGTGGTGAGACCAACTCTTTGACATGCTTGTGATGGTGAATTTGTTGAGTTGATGCCAAGCTTGGTCATCCGTGATGGTGTGCATGCACCTCATGGTGACATCTTGCTAAAGCGAACTCTTACTTTCGTTACAACGGATGCATTGGTTCGGCCCCTTCATCCAACTCGTTTGTTAACACGCGCATGGTCTTCTTAGGTGTGGCTGGCTGACAACACACTGATACATAGTGTCTGTCCTGATCTCTAAGAGTGTGTTGGTGGTCATGCACATCAACTTGCCGAAGTACCCGTTCGGCTCCAAGTGGACTTGCTTCTTGTCTTCACCTTGGTGAGTGTATGGAATGGGTTGGATTGCATGCGTGCACATAATGACATGCATGCTGCTGAATCCCTTGCATGCGATCAACCACATTGTTCACCATGTCTGCTTCGTGTTAGCTGCTGGGATGGATCTTTAACTTGTCGGGTGCAGTTTCATCCATGAGCGCATGTTGGGCCCACTATTGTTCCCGACCTTGCTGCAACTCATTCTCTGTTTGTGTAGCTTCATGTTCTTCCTAAGTTGCTGCTTCAACACATGCAATTCCTTCATTGTTACATATTTTGTCTTCGCGCGATCTTCATGTCGCGTCATCACTCCATAGCTAGAGTCTCCAAAGTTGCTTTCATCATCAATGGACTTGCTTGAGCTTGCAACCTTGTTCCACCTTTGTGTTTTCAACAACCCTCCTCTTGCATTTGTTGCATTTGGTATGTTGTCTTCAGCTGTTGTTCATGATGTTGCTAGGTGTGATGTTACCACTTGATGTCCTTGTCTACGAACAACTTGATGTATTCGTGAGTAGGCAAGCTCATAGACACTTGATCGAATGCATCCCCAAGCGTGCTTTGAATGGTGTCCTCGTCTCTGCTCACCTAGAAACCATTGTACCTGTACTGTTGAGAGGTTGATGAACACCTGCGATACTTAGAAACATGGTAACACTCATAGCAAACAATCTGTCAATTGAAAACCAAAATGAACACGAGAACTGACTTGCAACATACCTGGGTGAATGATCATGAAGGTTGTGCAATTTCCGCTAGGAGGTTCGGAGACCGACTGCCAAGTCTGCTAAAGGCATAGCCTGGGCTGTTGGGAGACTAGCTGAGTACTGGAACTGCACAATGTACAGTCCAGTCTGGTTGCCGATTGCTGGGATTGCGCAATGTGCAATTCCAGCTGGGAAGGATTACTGGCCTAGGGACATATCTGCAGAATTTCTTGGGCCAAGCAGCCACTATCCTCCAGAAATGCGCAAAATAGCCCTGGAGGCCATGTCAGGCACAAATGCACAAATCTAGAGAGGAAGGTGAGCCTTCCTTTCTTAGATTGTGTAATGCAACCTTAATAAAGGCAAAGCTCGGGCCAAGGTTGGCCCGACTCGTCGACGGGCGATTGAAAGCAAGTAAGTCAGTGAATGCATGGCAACACTAAGTGATAGTAGAAGTGATTGAGAGTGCATGTAAAACGTGAATGAAAAATTCAACAAACAAATCAACATGCATGTGGGTGAGGCAGTTTTCCAGTTGAGCGAACGTCCATGCAAAATAGTTTCATGCATGCGACAACAGTGAGATAGCAACGAAAACTGAAAGAGAGCTAAGACAAGCTATTATATATGTAAAAGACAACAAACGTTGAAAGAAATCAAGCAAACAATACTCCTACAAGCGAAAACACAAAAAGTGACAGAAATGCAGCACAAGGCATGGGAAGCGGGTTTACCCCAAAAAAATTGAGTTGAATGTGCCGACTGCTCCTATATGTGATGTGGGATGTCAGAGCTACAAGGTTGATGTGAGGAATGAGCTCTACAGTGTTTGGTTGACGAGTTTTGATAACATCGAGGTTGTGACGCACATGCCACGAATCTAGGGGAAGCAACACTTGGTGGGAGGTTTCGAAATTGCTCGTTGCATGTAACCTCCAACTGTTAAACATAGATTCCTAAAACAAGGGATGCCTTTGGATGCTGCCTTGGGAGAAGTAGCCCATGCATGCAAGTCTGTTTTGCTCAGTCCCGGAGGGGACCGGTCAACTCTGCTGCACATGCAAGAGACTGCTCGATTACTGAAAAAAATGTGCATTTATTGCTGGGAGCTGGGTTGGCTGCCCAAAAGATTTGTGCAATTTTTGGGCAGAGCAGCTGACTGTTATGCAGATTTGCGCAAATCCTAGGTTGAATAGCCTGCTGCTCGGAAAATTTGCTCAAATATTGCTGGGAGGGTTGGTTGGCAGGATTGCGCAATCCTGGAACCAAGCAGGCCGTCAGAGAGGATTGCGCAATTCCTGGAGGGAAGGCTAGTTTCCCTCCAAAAATGCGTAATTTTCGAGGGGAAGTTGCTCAGCCTGCAACTGGACCAAGTTCGGGTGAGTAGCCTGTGAGGGGGATGGATCAACTGTGATCGATAGGCTGCCTTTGTGCGAGGAAAACACTTGAAGCTTGAGTACTTGATGACTCAAGACAAAGTGTTGTGTAAGGTTGGTAGGGAGGCTCCAAAACAGGCTAAAGAAAATTTTTGGAGGGTGGTTGTAGCCGCTACAATAGGTACTAGAGTCATATGCTTCAAATATATGTAAATCGTCCACAAAAATCATGCATATTCCTCCAACGTCCTGAACTGTTATTTTCATTATTTGATTCGATGTAGCTGTGGCATTTGCAATACAGAGTACAACCTTTCCTTTCGCTTTGCTCATGTATAAGGATTCTAGAAGAAAATTGCTGCAAAATACCTTCCTTAGAATTTCCCCTCATGAAAAACATGATTACAAAATTTCCTACATTGTATGGTTTAATGTCCCGAAGACAAGTTTGTGTTGGAAAATCAATGTAATTTACCTTGCTACTAGGTCATTGGACTTGTCAAGAATGCTTCCTGCGTACGCAAGCGGGTGCACGAACGATTGGCTGAGATTCGAAAAGGTAATGCCTTTACCCTAAATGCATACTACAAATATTTTCAGCAAGATTCCTAAAGTAATAGGTTTAGAAATCATGAAAATTGTTTAATAATTTATATGCATTTTATAAAATGTTTGTTATAAAACCTATCTACATCTGTTTGATTTCCAAAATTGTTGCCCCAATTCAAGAAATTGACACAAAACTACATTTTATTGCAGGTTTAGTTGACTTCTTTATTAAATAGTCTTTAATACCATTAACAACAAGCATAAAATTCTCATTGTTATCTCTGCAAAAACAGGGCATGCTCTTGAATATTGGTCAAATCTATTAGCAAACTATTGAACAAATGAAAGTACTAATTGTTGTGTAAAATGAAGAAACGTAATACTTTTGGGTTTTTTCTCCCATGTCCTCACCTCAATAATCTTATTGTTGCCTGACACAACGTTTGATGGGAATTTCTGGTCGATTGAGGTCACTCCAACCATAAAAATCCATGGTGCAGTATTTACGACTGTATGAGAATAAGGCCCATCATTTCCTGCAAAGGATACAACCATATTTCCTTTTTGATTAGCATGAAGTTCTACAACGGAAATTGGATCGTTCACAAAATTGGCCAGGAGTGTATTAAATTAGTTTGGGTTACTGTAAAATTCGACAAATAATTCGTTGTGCATCATAAAAATCGTGTGCATAGTGTTGGAGCCACTCTTCCGGAAATGATGCGATTGGAAACAACAAGTGCATCCGCTGGAAACAACAGGTGCATCAAAGGTTTAGTGACCATGAAGAGGAATTAAGAAACCCTACCCTTCTAGAAATCCTGCGACTGGAAAACACAAGTGTATGGGTAGTTCAAACTTGAGGTGCAACGAATCAAGAAATATGTCGTGGAACTCTGTTGTGAATATGGTGTGCGTAATTCGACGTAAAAATATTTGGTGCACAACTATTAAGCATAGAGTAGGAGGGTGAACACAAAGACCTATGCAAAGATGTAAGCTGGAGAGAAGAAAGGTAGACGAAAATGGAAGGTGCCCTGATTCAAAAGAAAGGCCTATCGACCTAATTAACATTGCATTTGGATTAATAATGACATATGTTGAGATCCTTTAATACTTAAAAAATCAAAAATAAAAATGTGCTTTGGATATGAGGGAGCTAAAAAGATTTCATCATCCTTGCTTCAAGTCAATTTGACATAACGTTTAAGTTAACTAATATACACTTCAAAGTTGACATCATAAAGACAACCACTCACTTTATTTTTAATTCGTGAGGACAACCACCCACTCAATTTTCAATTCAGCCTTCAAACAGGTATTAATTACGCCGTAAGGCGTTTCCCTCTGAAATCAATTCCCCTTCTTGTCTACCTGTCACCCTTATATACTCTTAGATGATATGTTAGATGATTGAGAAACATTGTACTGTTCGATCACAAAAAAGTAGTTACGAATTCGTTGCAGGTAGGTAGGTATTCATTTTGCATAGGTAAAGACGAAATATTGCTGCTCTCTCTATAATGGCAGGCCTGGTTGTTTCACCATTGGATTCCTGGAAGGGTTAGCTGCTTACCCCAATGTTCCTAAAACCCCAACTTCCAAACCATAGCCTTCCATTGGCATGGAGACAAGTCAGAATGATGGGAGGCGGTCCTCGCATGTTTCCTGGCAGAGTGACCAAATGGCAGTGGAAGAGAATGCAAGAGAAGAAATCCAAGCAACTCCTCAAAGCCCGCCTCTTGAGAGAATGCTAGCTTTATGAAATGCGAAAGCGAGCAGAGCTCAGAGCAGCAACGGCCAATCTTGAAAAGCCCTTGGAAAAGTCTGCCAAAGCCCCTACTTTGTTCGTCGTTATGGCTGAAAAGTAGCTCCAAGCCTTGGCCGACAGGTTTCAAAAGCCAGGGGGAATCAATCTCTGGACCGAGAAAGATGGACTGGAAAGCCTCACTTTCGATGGGAAGCTCTCCGTTCGGAGCACGATGCCGTACAGTAGGGTTAACAACATCGATGTTGACGATGCAAGGTCGTCCCACTCACAGCAGGTCAGTGGATCGACTCCGACCAAGCAAAGGTATAGTTCTCCATCCTTTAATCAACATCAATAAGACAAATACTCCAAAGTGACAAGAAGAGCAAGAAATAGTAATGATACTCAGAAATCAATTGATTTCACAAGAAGAGCGAGAAATAATAGTGATACTCATAAATCAACTGATTTCTCTACAAGGCGCCAAATAAATTCACTTGTGGGTTCTAATTTGGTAAAAGACGACGATTCATATACTTCCGACGTGGTGTATGATATCGGGCTCCCAAATGGCTTCTGTGAATTTTTTTACTTTACCAGGTTATGGTCATAATGAAAATTTCCAATATCTTAGTAATAACTGTATAGATCCACATTTCAGAGTTCGAAGGGTTTAATTTTCCAATTGCCAGAGTTTTCCAAGGTTTTTGGTTTCTGAAACGACCTAGTATCTTGAAAAATGTTCAAATGTTCTATATGAATGGCTTTTGTGAATTTTTTTACTTGTATAGGTTCCGACCACAATGAAATTTTCTAGGTTGTTTTGAATAAAATATGCCAGTTCTGTGTATGATAAAAATGATTCAAAACTACCTATTTTCCGGTCAAGCTCAAGGCAAAACATGGGATAGAAATTTGAGATGCATGGTATGGGTTCACTTGTCAAAGTTCCTACGACATAGTTCCTCCATGCTCTATTGGTTTCGGAGGCTTTTGAAATGATTTAGAACCTTACAATTTCCTGAAACGGTTTGAATCTACGCCATCTATGAATTATCTTTACTTAATTGGATTGTGGGGACAATGAGCTTTTCTGGGGACAGGCTCTAGGTATTTTCAGGGCCTTTGAAGTGACAAAAAAACCTTGAAAAATTGTTTGGATCTACGAATCTATGCCTTCTCTGTATTTTTTCCTTCATCTGATTCCAATGACAATGATTTTTCCCGAATAATATAATATGCCCTCCACCCAATTTGTCTTAGTTACCCATATAATATGCCCCTCACTCGTGGGTGTAGTTTTTGTACAAACATATTGTATTGATGCCTTTTTTTTTCAACTTCAATCCACCGTGGAGAAAATTGTAGATCAAAATTCTATCATGTGAAAAAGCATTGATATATTGTTAATTTGTTTGACCAGACGAAATAGGATATATTCCCTCTTTTCTTCGAAAAAATCCTCATATTAAAAAGTCGGTCAAGTCTTAATTTCTTAATCAATTAAACGTGTTACATTTCACTTTCTTCTGATAGTTTTGTGAATTTGTCAATATGATCTGCAGGGCTTCTTGTGATTCCAGACATTTTCAAAAGATTTGAAGTTGTTTCAGTGAATGGAAATGGGTAGTTGTATTTTCTCTTGGAGGAAGTGAATGGTTTAGCAAAATATCTTCACCAGCAACTTAAAGAAGCCACGCGGTTGACATTGCAAGGTTCTTCAAAAGGGACAATGAATCCCATCCTTAGTTTGTTGCCTGGCCCCGAAGGGTCAATTTGGTTATCAATTCCCATGAGTAAAATAGGCATTTTGATTTTCACTTGAATTTACTTTGTATTTGGCATTCCAGGAGATCCCGTTGTTCAGACATCTCAAGGAGTTTATTCAGTTTTTGTTGGTGATGGAACGGATCCGTATGAAGTGATTACTAGTGCAGTAAAGTGAGAACCCTTTCCATGTTTCAACTTTCATATTTAATTCCTCTCTTTTGGAACTTCTCAGATTTCAGTATCAATGTTATATGATTAGAATCAATTATTGATAACGCAAGGTTGTTGAGAGGCATTCTAAAACCTTTGCTCATCGTGACAGAAATATGGTAATTTCTCATGGAATTGAAGTTTGGCTCTTTATTGGTGTTTGAATGTGTTTTATGTGCTAAAAAGTTTAGCTTGCCTTGAATTTGAATTGAGAATGACAAATATTCTTGTACTGTTTTACTATGTCATTATAAGTTCTCACTGGTTCTCTGTAGTCTTATGATTTGGATATTTCTCTTGAAGTTATCTGATATACTCAATTGGTTTGGGGGACACATTTTATACAGATGTCACTGCCGAGGGTGTAAAAAAAGGTTTAGAAAGGTTTATTATTTTGCTAGCCCCCCTTTTATGTTCTATAATCATATATTAACTCTTGTCGAGATTTTTGCTTCCATTTAAATGGAATTTATTCATATCAAGCATGGATTGAATCTTGAACCACTTATTCTAGAGTCACTAAATTGTTTCATCTGATGCAGGGGTTAGCTAACGACGTCTCTTTTGCTCCCATTGGACTGATCAAAGTGTTCAACCCCGGAGGAGCTATTAGTGCATATGAGTTCGATCCAAACACCTCAACAGTGTATTTGAAGGTTCGAGGTTGCAGGGATTTTGGAGCATATTGTTCTGTGAGGTCACAAGCCGTCTATTTGGATTCTACCCAGATAGACTTCAGTTATGAAGAAGAATGTGGTCTGGCCACTTTCACATTGAGAGTGCTAGAAACATAATTATATTTATGTGACATCAGAATTGACATATAAATGTTTTAACCAGTTTATATTTAGGTGTTGCATAGTTCCCTACTCAACGGGCATCCTGAAAATGTTTATTGGTTTGAATGCAAGAAGTATGATGCCCTCAAATTCACAATACGGAAAGAAGTGTTAGCGTTAGTTTTGTATCTTAGAGAACTAAATTTAAGGGCTAGCCTTGTGACTTGTCATGTATATTATCTTCAGTGCCTCGTAATCTTAATTAGGATTGCAAGGCCATTTGGAAGTTCCAGAAAAAACCTTTTTCATGGCTGGCATGTGTTGGGCTTCATTTTAATGTTGCTTTGATGTGGTTCTCATATGGATCATTTTGTGATTGAGTTTCCAGTGTCATTTATATAGGTGCATCATACATTCAGACTTTTATGTTATAGGTGCATCTTACATTTAGACTTGTAATTGAGTTTATTGTGTGATTTATATAGGTGCATGTTACATTTAGATTCTTATATTATATTTTTTTTACATGGTATCATCTTCACAATGATGCAGGAGCATCTAGATGACGGGTCAAGACGAAAGGAAAGACTGTTCGGTCTCTGAAAAGGACAGAAGAGGAATTCGCTGAGTGAACAATGTAGTTGTTTTTGTTTTTTGTTTTTTGTTTTGTTTTTTTTTTTTGGTTTTTGTTTGTTTGTTTGTTTGTTTTTAAAGAACATTACGTAGGAAGGTAGAGGATTAATTAGGTAAATTGTTGCAAGTAATTAGTTTTATTGTCATGTCAATAACGTAGGACAATAACAGTTCTTAGAACTAAAAATGTGTAACCAACAGAATATAACCAACAACAGTTGGAAGAAAATTGTTCCATACAGTCATTTTAAAAAGGGAACATAACACAATTGTAAGGGTTTGACTTTTGAAAAGAGAGAGGGAGAAAGCTAATAAAATATCCTTGAGCATAGAGACATTTTTTTCCAGCATCCTATAACTGTTTATACACCTGTCATTCTGTTCAATTTCTAGAAACAACAAAAGTCCAATCTCTCTTTTGTTTTAAAGACGCGTACACACATATATATGTTTCGAATTGCATTGATTTAAGTAGGCCTATGAACCCAAACGAATTTGCAGACATAACTCAAGAACGCGTTGCTGAAACAAGGGCATACAAACCCTGAACCTAACAAGTATACAAACGCAGAGGAGTCTAGGACGAGTTGTATAATTCGAGCGTAAAAAATAAAGACAAGGCACGAGCATTCCGAACAGCAAACCAAGCAAATCATTACAAGTATGCCTGAAGAGTAAACCCATTTGTTTCATTTATTAAATAAGCACGAGAAACCTCTGTTCAGACATATATAGTTCCAAAACCTCGCTCAAATTTACATACAGTCCATATAATAACACCTTACAAAGTTCGAGGGTATCATAGCATGTGGGCCTAGAAACCCTAAGGCCAATCCTACAACAATTAACCAACAGAGCAACCGTGCAAGCCAACATCCTGCGAATACATACAGTCGGCGACTCCATAAATCATTGAAACAAGAATTACAATAACCCTAGCCTACGACAGCAGAATACAAGTAACAAGAAAAACAAGGAATGACCCTACCCAAGTCTAGTCGGAGCCTCGAAGAGTCGAAGTTCGAAACCCTCCAGGACATTACACCTGCAACGATAAACATAAACCAAAGTTCATAGGTGTTGCGTGGCAGAGTAAGTAAATAATAGAGGAAAGAACAAACCAGGGTTCAAATTTACCTGCCAGAGACAAGCTACAGTCATTACAGTCAATTAGGGTCACCCTGCTCATGGAGGAGCAAATATATCAGTTTAACTGAGTGAAAAGAGGAAATGACTGATAGCATAGAATGAGAAAATTTACCTTTGCATTGCTAAAGAAGTTGAAGTCGAGACCCTGCAACCGCATCCTATTCAAAACCAAGAAATACAACCAGAGACTCAACAACAGTCGCACAAAAGGATTCAAGACCAGAAAGAGTCGCGTTATCCAGCAAACAACCGACATTGACATCGCACATAGAGTCTAACCAACAAATTACAGTGTCATAACTGACAACAATAATAGGTGCAGACAAAGCAACGTGAACGAAATTAACAGGTTCAACAGAGGTTCATACCAAACGGAGGATGAGTTTTCCCAGGTCAAGAGCCGAGTCAGAGCACAGTAACAAAAAAACTTACATAGAGCTCTCAAGGCTCAAAGCAAACCGCAGCATAACCATAACACAGAGCTCTCAAGGCTCAAGCAAACGCGCATGCAAATGACCGAAGTTAGGGTTTGAGTTTCCCATACCAAGGCGGGGTTGACAATCCCAAGGGGTGGACATTTGTCCATTGACTATTAGCGCAAGTACCAATCATAAGTGCGGACCCCAAATCCCTTTTAAAATCATTACAATCAACCGTCATATGAACCAACATTATATGTAATCCAGTTGCCATCATTAAATTTCATTCATTTTCGCATTATTAACTTTGGGTAGTGTGACAAGGGTGGGCTGGACCCATCACACAGGAGCGTAATTGACATTTTTTTAAGTATCAAGAGTTTTACATTTGAATTTATATTTCTTTTTCAACAAGTTGACATTAAAATGCAGAAATGCATGTTTTATGTGGAAAGATCTCTTTTGCTCCCATTGGACTGATCAAAATGTTCAACTCCCGAGGAGCTATTAGTGCATATGAGTTTGATCCAAACACCTCAACAATGTATTTGAAGGTTCAAAGTTGCGGGGATTTTGGAGCATATTGTTCTGTGAGGCCACAAGCCGTCTATGTGGATTCTACCCATATAGAATTCAGTTATGAAGAGGAATGTGGTCTGGCCACTTTTACATTGAGAGTGCAAGAGACAAAATTATATTTATGTGACATCAGAATTGACATATAAATGTTTTAACCAGTTTAGATTTAGGTGCTGCATAGTTCCCTACTCAACGGGCATCCTAAAAATGTTTACTGGTTTGGATGCAAGAAGTATGATGCCCTCAAATTCACAATAAGGAAAGAAGTGTTAGCATTAGTTTTGTATCTTAGAGAGCTAAATTTAAGGACTAGCGTTGTGACTTGTCATGTATATTATCTTCAGTGCCTCGTAATCTCAATTAGGATTGCAAGGCCATTTGGAAGTTAGAAAAAAATCTTTTTCATGTCTGGCATGTGTTGGCCTTCATTTTAATGTTGCTTTGATGTGGTTCTCATATGGACATTTTGTGATTGAGTTTCCTGTGTCATTTATACAGGTGCATCATACATTCAGACTTTTATGTTATAGGTGCATCTTACATTTAGACTTGTAATTGAGTTTATTGTGTGATTTATATAGGTGCATGTTACATTTAGATTCTTATATTATATTTTTTTTACATGGTATCATCCTCACAGGAGGGTAATTGACATTTTTTTAAGTATCAAGAGTTTTACATTTGAATTTATATTTTTTGTCAACAAGTTGACACTTAAAATGCAGAAATGCATGTTTTATGTGGAAATATCTCTTTTGCTCCCATTGGACTGATCAAAATGTTCAACTCCCGAGGAGCTATTAGTGCATATGAGTTTGATCCAAACACCTCAACAGTGTATTTGAAGGTTCAAGGTTGCGGGGATTTTGGAGCATATTGTTCTGTGAGGCCACAAGCCGTCTATGTGGATTCTACCCAGATAGAATTTAGTTATGAAGAGGAATGTGGTCTGGCCACTTTCACATTGAGAGTGCCAAAGACAAAATTATATTTATGTGACATCAAAATTGACATATAAATGTTTTAACCAGTTTAGATTTAGGTGTTGCATAGTTCCATACTCAACGGGCATCCTGAAAATGTTTACTAGTTTGAATGCAAGAAGTATGATGCCCTCAAATTCACAATAAGGAAAGAAGTGTTAGCGTTAGTTTTGTATCTTAGAGAACTAATTTTAAGGACTAGCATTGTGACTTGTCATGTATATTATCTTTAGTGCCTCGTAATCTCAATTAGGATTGCAAGGCCATTTGGAAGTTCCAGAAAAATCTCTTTCATGTCTGGCATGTGTTGGGCTTCATTTTAATGTTGCTTTGATATGGTTCTCATATGGATCATTTTTTGATTGAGTTTCCTGTGTCATTTATACAGGTGAATCATACATTCAGACTTTTATGTTATAGGTGCATCTTACATTTAGACTTGTAATGAGTTTATTGTGTGATTTACATAGGTGCATGTTACATTTAGATTCTTATATTATATTTTTTTACATGGTATGATCCTCACGAGAGGGTAATTGACATTTTTTTAAGTATCAAGAGTTTTGCATTTGAATTTATATTTTTTTTTCAACAAGTTGACACTTAAAATGCAGAAATGCATGTTTTATTTGGAAAGAAATTTTTACACTATACAACATGTTGTATACCTCTTATTATATTATGTTGAGAGACAAACTCCATCCCTAGCTAAGCATCGAAGGGAAGTGATACTCTCACTCTCTTTTATAAGTGACACATAAGGTTCATAAAAATATATATATTGCTTAGATATATGGATTTGCACTCTATTTAACTGATAAAAAATGAATTCAGAAAGACGCGAAAAATAAAACATAACTTCTTGATCTAACTTTAGCACTGTATCTTTAACCTGAAATATAACGATAAAATTATCCTATTCTAAGGAATTGCATGCCTTTGGTTTGAGTATATTGTTTGATCGTATTACATTTAACATTTAGATTTATCTTTTCATTCAAATTTGGCTATAGTTAGATCACCTAACATATCACATTTTTTTTCATTTATGTTCTTCTTCCATACGCGCTACCGACTTACGGAATTTCCTTTGCAGCATCTGGGGCAAGTGCTAGTTATATGAATTTTGGTATGGAGTAAGTACCATGCATATATTTCATATCTAGTTTTTTTATGATAATTTATTCAATAATTGTACCTTGCTATCAGGGAAGGTTTACCTAGCTATGATAGGATTAATGTACTTTTGGCTCGTAAATCAATATAATAAAGCAAAAATATGTTCTATTTGATAATCAATTATATTGAAGATAATAAATTTAAATATTGTAAAAAAATATAAAATTTCAATGTGCAAAGTTACACAATGGAGGCTTTGCAAATTTTTTTGTCAATCCCAAACTAATATGGGTTTGACAAAAAAACATGGATAACAATAAGAGCAAATGGAGATATACTCAAATACCTTGTCTTAATGGAAAAACTTATCCTACTTTTACTTTCGTGCTTAAATGCTAGTTTGGTCTCTTTCGTAATCCCAAACTAATATGGGTTTGACAAAAAAACGTGGATAACAATAAGAGCAAATGGAGATATACTCAAATAGCTTGTCTTAATGGAAAAACTTATCCTACTTTTACTTTCGTGCTTAAATGCTAGTTTGGTCTCTTTCTTCTTTGACATTTTAGGATAAATGGATTAGGTTAATTTTGACCATATCAATATGTTTTCTATTGAATGTCAATGGCTTCCCACAAAATTACTTGTTTTTTTCTTCACGCTACTTGAATTTCTCCTACAAAAAGGATAGTCTATAAATCATACTGTGATAGTAAGGTTTGGTTAGGGTATACAAGGTATAAACTTTAATGTAAGTTAAATATGGAAACGAGAAAATTCTCATATTGGCTGTGATGCATTGAGATGTGGACTTGACATATATAATCATTTTAGTTGCAATGTATCTAATTTGATGGAGATTTATATTAGGAACTAGTGCAAGAGTTGTCTAGTTGAGTTACAAAGAGAGGTAGCGGAAATTGTGGCATACTCTTGCTAAATACATAAGAGCCACCAACCAAGCTATCATTATCACAAACATAAATTAGGGGCTTGTGTTGAACATGCATGAAACACCAAAACCCATTGTTTCACTTCTCTTAGGTTATGGCCAATGCCACAATTTAGATTACATGTTATAAAAAAATGTTAAAAACTTGGAATTCAAAGAGAATTAGTGAAAGTGAAAGGGATTTTCCCATCTAACTAGAAAAAATTCAACCTCTTATGAAACCCAAGAGTGAGTAGCACAATGCCCATTTCATTGAAAGGCTACACAATACAAACTGTAGAAATTTTGAATAATTTAACACATATTCAACAAAGATTATCCTGATCATGTACTATTGCGGAAAACATACACAATACATAAGCTCCTCTACGTTGATCATCAATATAGCAGCATCAACAACAATAAAACATCAAGAGCATTCACACATTAACACAGTATGTATCCCGGGGAAAGCATCTCGCTAAAAACCCCAACTATCTGTATATTAATGATTGAGTCATGTAACATTACACAGCATAATACTTCTCACAAGTATCTCCACCTCTGTTACACACAATACAGCTCAGATCTGATCTCCAAATCTCTTCCACTGCTTGCCTGCCTCCACTGCTCAATACCTGCATGAGAATGAATGATAATGGCTCAAGCAAACTCGTATTTACTTGGCAAAATCATGTGAGCACAAGCTACAATGTGGGCAAATACGTGGGCAAACTCATTGGCATACTCAATCCCTTGATTGTGCAAGATCTGGTGACAACTATAGTCACAACTGATAGCAATCTGATTCTCTACCACCTGTCCCTGTTGAACTGAACATGCACTGACATGCAACTGAGTTAACTGATGTATTCATTAGTTGTATTATGAGTTAATAACTTGTGAATTAATTAATAACTAATTCACCCAACTCATCTATAGTCTATTCGCCAGTTAGACTAAATACAACCAGTTTAACAAAGCTAAACTGAACACAACTCCATCAACTGCACCTCCAGTCCACTAAACTCAACTCACTTGAGTTCTAACTGAAGTCATGCATGCAAATATTCAACTAACCCATAAAAACCACGTATTTCCTTCATGCAATTGCATGTGCCACATCCGTAGCTCGAACTGAAGTGCTCCAAGAGAATAAGATTAAGTTTATAGTCCAAATATTATTGTGAGATAATAATATTTGACTTTTCTATTTTTGACAGCCAGTCTAAAAATAGACTTGATCACTCACACTGTGATCACTCACACTTTCATCAAAAATAGAAGTCCATCTATTTTTCCCAACTTGATCAATCATCCATAAACAGCAACCTGCAATCCATAGACATGATCCATATGTCTAAAAATAGACATATTCTAAAAATAGACTTGCGCCAAAAATAGCCTGCGGGCCCACTTAGTGAAGGCGACTCTTTTCACTAAGCTCCATCATCTTGTTGCATTCTCAACAAACATTTCTTGTTGCACACTTTTCAACACAAACTTCAATCAAATACTTTTTGTTGCTTCTAATAATAATATCATCATTAATCCTTAATATGTCATACTTGCATATAGCAAAACCCTTACTAGCCCTAAACCCATTTTCAAATCTGAATTGAATCAAAGCCGATCTTAAACTCCGTGTTTTTCTTATCCATATTTTCCCACTCCATAATGAGTTTAGTTTAGCACGATGATGATACCTTAACTTATTGACATAATCAATTCTTGAAAGCAAATCTTTATATTCACGACTCTTTTATTTTTCTCACTATTTACTACGATGATACTCACATTTGTCTTATTGTATTCTTCATCAAACCAAGCTTGCTTTTTTTTTTCCAAATCCCTCTTTACTATGAAACTTAAAAATTTCTTCTTTACATGCATTTGTTTGGGAATGTGTGTGTGTGTGTGTGTGTGTGTGTGTGTGTTTTTTTTCAACAAACTACCTCCTTCCCTTGGATATTGGATATGAATAATACAAAAAATAAGGCTTTCTATCCGTACTTGAATCATTTGAAAAATTATTTATGGACCTTATGTAATGGATTCTCTCTATTAATTATCAAGAACCAGTCAACACACTTTTCTTATTTTCAAAAAATGCATCATCTTAATTCTTTTAGGTGTTGTCATTCCTTTGCTTTGGGTATGTTATTATACCTGCCGGCCGCTTAGAATATAACGCATTCAATTTTTCATTGACTTGCTATTAATTTTTTTTGACTAAAATAAAATTAAAATATATCCAAAGTTTAACTTTATGAAATTAAATTTGTTACTTTTAAATAAAATTTATTTCTATTTATCTTAAAAATAATTGGTTGAAATGTCTCCCCTCTTATTGTGTAATGGTGACACTAATTGAATTTTGTGTACTCTATTATTAATTACTATGTACAATAAATATAAATAATTTTAAAAATAACATTATATACTATGTACCATAAACACAAATGGTTTGTAATTAAGTACAAAAATTCCATTTTCATTGCTATAAAGTATTGAATAGACACTTTTATGGGTTTTATTTTTTAATTAAAAAAAAATTAAAAAATATTTAAATTTGTACAACTCTTATTACAACAATGTGTATACTTTAATGACATGGCATGTGTATTATAATATGAGCATTATATATAAAAAGAATTGTCATAATTCACTATTAATAAATAATTATTAAGTTGTTATCATTCTCTTCATTGTAAATATATATATATATATATAATATATATTATATATATATATATATATATATAACCTTTATCTACCAAAAAAAGTGTTTAATTATATTAAAAAATTAATAAAAGAAGTGTTAAACAAATATTCAGCTGATTCATTTTACAATTTTATTATTGTTTGGAGTATATACTATATCATGACACTAAAATATTTTATTAATTATCACTTTACAAACACATGAATGGGTGTTTATTAATTATTACTCTACAAACACATCAATGGATGCTTCGCTCAAATGGTAGGGATGATGGTTTGCCATCCCATCCACCAGGTTCAAAACCTCAAAGAAAGAAAGAAAGAAATTATTTTAACATCCACGAGGCTAAAAATAATCTATGAGACCGATTGCTTCTTCATAACCTTGATGTATTGGACCTTTTTTCTATTATGTTCTCAACTTCTGGACAAATCGATAGCTAAATAAATTATCAAAAACATATCCTATCATGACTATAACAGTCGCCATTCCTTTGCTTTTGATATGTTATTAATTATGTCGTAAGGTGTTTCCCTTTGAAATGAATTGCCCCAGCCACCGTCGTGTCCTATTGTTGACCGTGGATTTGTGGTGTTAGACGATTGAATGAAGTGTGATCGTTGATCCAACACTGATCGAAAACTGAACAGTTAATGAGGAAGCGGGACGGAAGCACCGCCAGCGAGCCATTGATTTTATTTTGCTTTTGAGCTTGCGAAGCCCAGAGTTCAACCATAACTATATGGTTATTTGGTACCCGACTTGGGAGGTACACGCCAATCCCTGTAGTGCTGCTGGTCGAGGTCTTGTCTGATTTTTTTCCAAAAGATGTTTCATCATTCACAGACTCTAATTTTTAGACAATTCCTCCTCTATTTACGATTATTTTGTTTCCATTTCACAAAAATTTGATGTTTTCAGCTGGAATTGTCATTCAAAGACACTGGAAAACATTGTTTATGTATTATGGGGTCACCAGAAGTACTTTCCCTATCTACTTGCGAGTCCTGTTGTTTAATTTCATTTTCCTTTTGGTTAAGTGTAGCTCGGAATTAAAATTTAAGATGGTCACGGTTTTTCTGATTTCTGAAAGAGTGTTATCAGTCGTATATGTCATCTTTTGGTTGGTTCAACTTTCTTCAGAAGAAAATTCTTTAATTGATTTCATGAAGTGTGTTTAAATAATGTATTCTTAAACATTTTTAACTTTCCAGTTTCATTTTTAGATCCCTATTTTATCAAGTGGATTTTTTTCCACATACTGAACTTGATCAAGTTCAGACGTTTGGCTTTCACTGAATTGATTATCATTTTTCTTACACATAGCTGACGGGTTTTTCCTCTTTCCTTGCAAATGTTTTACCCTCTGCCATCCTTTCTTACAGGATCTTAAGATCTGTGCGATGTGGGATATGGATTTGCCTTCCCAAGAGTCAGGAAAGTGGCAGCCAGGCTGCCTGGAAAAACTGCTATGGATGTTAGAAAGCATTATGAAGATCTCGTGGAAGATGCTACTCGTAATGAAGCTGGCCGCGTTGCCCTACCCACGTACAGTAACTCTTCTTGTTCACTTGAATGGTTAGCAGAAAAATCAGGCGCTATGCACGGATTGAAGCAACAATTCGGGAGTGGTGGGAGGGGACAATCAACAAAGGCATCTGAACAGGAGAGAAAGAAGGGTGTTAAAGAAGAGCACAGGTATTCTTCTCCACTCCAAAGGAAGTTTGAAGAGAATCTTTGTTTTTATCGGTAATCTCACTCCATTTATTAGATATTTATATTTATTGTTGCAATATGACATAGTTACATTGCTTGAAAAGTCCCTTAAGTTTACTGCTCTACTATTGGAAACTGTGAATTTGATAAGTTTTGTGCTCTTTAAGATATATAGTATTTACAATTGTGATAGAAAAATCTATCTTAGATGTTGTTAACTAAAGTTTGGGCATTTGGAAAGCTGGTTGTGATTTCTGTATGAATGTCACATATTCCAAAAGCTCAGTTTAGCATAATTAATTTATTGAATTTACCCTTTAATGAGCTTAAGCTCTAGGCAGGAAATCTGTGCGTAGGTTAATTTGTTGTGTGTATTTTTAATGACGAAAACCAAACAGTCAATTAAAGCAGCTAAATTGTGTAAACTAATTTTCAGTATAATTAAAAGTATTGATGGAAGAATTTACCCTTAATAAGCTGACCTTGCTCAGAGCATTAGATTTTGAGATAGTTTAATTGTTATTTTGTTGTGTTTCTTTTTCAACGAAGAAAACCAAACAGGCAATAAAAACAGCTGAATTCTGTAATCTAATTTTCAGTATGTTTCAAAAGCATTACTGGAATATTATATACTTAATAAGCTAACCCAGAGCATTAGATGTTGAGACAGTCTAACTGTGATTTGGTTTCATTTACTCCATCTTGTTTAATTGTTAGTTTGTAGTATATTCCTCATGATGGTTACTGTGTTAATACCCATGTACGCTCCATGCTTGCATCTAGATTCTAAAGTTATTGTCAATAACTATGCCCTATACCTTCATATTTATGTTGCCTATCCTTCTTCATCTAGAACTACATGATTAATTGAAAGGAAGATCTTGTCTTCAAACTCCCTCATAGCAGAATGAATGAATGATACTGAGCGACCTTAATTGATGATCACTTAAACAAGTAAAATCTTATTCTAGGTTACTCTCAATATCCTTGACCAAAATGGCCTTTGAGGTAATCTACATGATCCAATCTTGATCTTGGAACTATACAACAGGAAAAAAGCATTTTCATTTACCCATGAATGGTATTCATTTATCAAAGACCTCAAAACAAAATTGAAAGATCAGACATTTAAACACATATACAGAGACCAAAAAATTGATTTGATACAAAAACGACTATGACAGGGTAAGCAAGGTCTAAATCTAAGTGCAGTATTAATGCTATTTTGAGGAAACATATTTCTTCTTAAATTTATTTGAACATTGTTCCTCCACATATAAAAATAAATAAATAAATATAAAAGAGTACAAATAAGTAAATGAAAATACTCCTAATGCGTTGCCCTCTTCATGACATTTTATCATTTGATTTTCCCAACTGCCTCCTCTGATCCTCCCCATGGCACTATATACACCTCCTGATTTAGGATTGTTTCTCCTTGGTTCAAAAACGCCAAAAACATCAGAATTGCACTGCTTGTTATTAGATCATCCTTGTTTATGCTGCCTTAGGCTTAACATGCTTAACTGTGGAGTTTTGTGTCAAAGTAGCTTGAATTCATTGTTATGTTGTCATATTAAATCGAATATGGATTATATGGTGAGCAATGGCAATGGATTTGCTTGAGTTAGTAAAGATTTGGATTGTACATCAAATTGGGTTGTTGTAGCTTGTTGTTTGGTGTAGTTCTTTGTTTGAGCTGTTGATGAATCCCCTTCTTTTGGTGTTATTGGGTACTTTTGAATTTAGATGGTGTTTGTGATTGGGGCTTCAGTGGGATTTTTCGGATTTGGTTGCAGTTTTTGGACCAAGGCCTAATGCTTTTCTTCAAGTCAATTTTTGTTGCAGATTGTTGATTACAAACGCATTTCTTCTTCCTTGATTTTATTTTGCTTTTGAGCTTGCGAAGCTCAGAGGTCAACCATAACTATATGGTTATTTGGCACCCGACTTGGGAGGTACACGCCAATCCCTGTAGTGCTGCTGGTCGAGGTCTTGTCTAATTTTTGGTCTCTAATTCGTAGTTGGGTCTGTACTTATTTTCCAAAAGATGTTTCATCATTCACAGACTCTAATTTTTAGACAATTCCTCCTCTATTTACGATTATTCTGTTTCCGTTTCACAAAAAAATTGTTGTTTTCAGCTGGAATTGTCATTCAAAGAGACTGGAAAACATTGTTTATGTATTCTGGGGTCACCAGACGTACTTTCCCTATCTACTTGCGAGTCCTGTTGTTTAATTTCATTTTCCTTTTGGTTAAGTGTAGCTCGGAATTGAAATTTAAGATGGTCACGGTTTTTCTGATTTCTGAAAGAGTGTTATCAGTCGTATCTGTCATCTTTTGGTTGTTTCAACTTTCTTCAGAAGAAAATTCTTTAATTGATTTCATGAAGTGTGTTTAAATAACGGATTCTTAAACATTTTTAACTCCAGTTTCATTTTTAGATCCCTGTTTTATCAGGTCGATTTTTTTCCACATACTGAACTTGATCAAGTTTAGACGTTTGGCTTTCACGGAATTGATTATCATTTTTCTTACACATAGCTGATGGGTTTTTCCTCTTTCCTTGCAAATGTTTTACCCTTTGCCATCTTTTCTTACAGGATCTTAAGATCTGTGCGACGTGGGATATGGATTTGCCTTCCCAAGAGTCAAGAAAGTGGCAACCAGGCTGCTTGGAAAAACTGCTATGGATGTTAGAAAGCATTATGAAGATCTCGTGGAAGATATTACTTGTAATGAAGCTGGCCGCGTTGCCCTACCCACGTACAGTAACTCTTCCTGTTCACTTGAATGGTTAGCAGAAAAAATTAGGCGCTATGCACAGATTGAACCAACAATTTGGGAGTGGTGGGAGGGGACAATAAACAAAGGCATCTGAACATGAGAGAAAGAAGGGTGCTCCCTAAACTGAAGAAGAGCACAGGTATTCTTCTCCACTCCAAAGGAAGTTTGAAAATAATCTTTGTTTTTATCAGTAATCTCACTTCCATTTATTAGATATTTATATTTATTGTTGCAATATGACATAGTTATGTTGCTTGAAAAGTCCCTTAAGTTTACTACTCTACTGTTGGAAACTGTGAATTTGATAAGTTCTGTGCTCTTTAAGATATATAGTATTTACAGTTGTGATAGAAAAAATTGCCTTAGATGTTGTTAACTAAAGTTTGGGCATTTGGAAAGCTGGTTGTGATTTCTGTATGAATGTCACATATTCCAAAAGCTCGGTTTAGCATAATTAATTTATTGAATTTACCCTTTAATGAGCTTATCTGGGTAGGAAATATGTGCATAGGTTAATTTGTTGTGTTTATTTTTTAATGACGAAAACCAAACAGTCAATTAAAGCAGCTAAATAGTGTAAACTAATTTTCAGTATAATTAAAAGTATTGATTTAAGAATTTACCCTTAATAAGCTGACCTTGCTCAGAGCATTAGATTTTGAGATAGTTTAATTGTTATTTTGTTGTGTTTCTTTTTCAACGAAGAAAACCAAACAGGCAATAAAAACAACGGAATTCTGTGATCTAATTTTCAGTATGTTTCAAAAGCATTACTGGAAGATTATATACTTAATAAGCTGACCCAGAGCATTAGATGTTGAGACAGTCTAACTGTGATTTGGTTTCATTTACTCCATCTTGTTTAATTGTTAGTTTGTAGTATATTCCTCATGAAGGTTACTGTGTTAATACCCGTGTACGCTCCATGCTTGCATCTATATTCTAAAGTTATTGTCAATAATTGTGCCCTATACCTTCATATTTGTGTTTCCTATCCTTCTTCATCTAGAACTACATGATTAACTGAAAGGAAGATCTTGTCTTCAAATTCCCTCATAGCAGAATGAATGAATGATACTGAGCGACCTTAATTGATGATCACTTATGTTAGCGCTTGACCTAAAGCTTTTAATTGAGGTTCCTACCTGTTGAAAATAGTCATCAAGTACTAGTTGATGGATACACAAGTTGACAACTATTATGCTCAATAGATATTGCAGAAATTGGAAACCAACACTTCTACATAAAACTCAGTCAAGAAATCTGACATCCACCTCTCTAATTTTGTTCTTTACTGTGCCACAGTATGAGAAAAACTGCTTAACGTCCTTAACTGTTGCTTTGGTAGACAAATTACAAACCTGGACTGTGTAACCATCTGTAATGGCCATTGAAAACACTTGGAAGTGTCTGTTATGCTATGATTCACAATCCTCTTCTCAAAATTTTAAGTGAATAGCAAACACACGGATATGACATATATACTATGACACTAAATAGTAACCAAAGGAAGATTGATTAAATTAGCATTAGTTGTTTTTACTACATTCTTTTCATGGCTCTCTGGTCTTGGTGACCAAGAAAAACAATGAGGAGTGTTGTGATTTTGTCAAGGCTTTCAAATTTAGTTTGAGGATGCAGGGTAAGGAAAGTCGAATCCTTCATCCTGCAATATTATTCCTTATGCGCGACGCTTTGCCACTTCTGCAATGCTTAACATGTACTCGAGGGGCAATTTGGGTGTTTTTCATTACATTCATTTTGTTCTTGCAGGCTGTAAAATTCTTCAAAGTTTCAACAATCCTTTCATTAGATTTGAGTTAATCTGCAATCTTGGTATCTGATGATGTCTGTCATGGATTTTAACTAGTTTTTTGAATGGCAGAGATTGTTGTAATTTTGACACCCATTGAAGTATTTTTCCCCTTTATTTTTTGTTGGTAATGACAGGATTTGAGGGAGAATTTTATATGTGTAATGTTCATCATATTCTCTGCTGTTTGAATTCTTTTTGGCTATGAGGTTGGTCTTCAACCTTCAACGAGTTCCTCTGCATCTACCTCCATGCAGCCCATTCCTCCAAGCACATAGGGCTTTCTCATCGAAGAGCCCCTCATAGATGGACAAGAGGACGCTTTTGCGGTATTAGAGAGATTTGTGGTGGAAGCAGAGGAAGAGGGTAGCTCTCTTTTTCGCATTAATAGCGCACAATATCTAGCTTTAACATTTTTTCTTGTTATCAAACGACCATTGAGGTCACCAATATGAAGTCAGATATTGACAACCATCTCAAGTCGATTTCCATGATTCAATTGGGGATTCAGTTGGGGCTTACTCACAAGGTTCTTCTTGGGCTGTCCACACTCAGGGAAAGTGGTCAACCTTCAACCAGCTCCTCTACATCTACCTCCATGTAGCCCATTTCTCCAAGCACAAAGGAATTTTTCATTGAAGAGCCCCTCATAGCTGAAGAAGAGGACGCCTTTGCAGTATTAGAGATATTTGTGGTGGAAGCAGAGGAAGAGGGTAGCTCTCTTTTTCGCATTGGGGTGGTTGGCAAGGGTGGAGTAGGCAAAACCCTCCTCCTCAAGACAATCTTCAACAGTCCAAAGGTGAGAAATATCTTCAGAGATGACATATTGCTTTGGCTCATTATTTCCAATAATCCATCTTTTACAAATCTTAGAAATGAATTGTGTATGCAAATAACCACGCTTACAAAGATAGAATTAGACAGAAATGAGGGTGATGAATATGCAAAGATGTGGTTGAGTCAGAGATTTCAAACTCAAAGGTTTGCTTTATTTTTGGATGACATTTGGAGAGATGGTTTCGAGTTGACGGAGGAATTGTGTTTGCTGCTACTAACCCACCACTCCAACTCCAAACTTGTTGTAAGTTCAAGAAATCATAGATTCTTGTCCAAAATTGGAGTTACAAAGACATCTGTAATAAGAATGGGGGATTTGTTAGAAGAGGATAGCTGGCAGCTATTTGTTATTCATCATTTATGGTTATGTTCCTATTGTTCCATACTATTGCCTAAGGCTTTGCTTATATGGCTATCCCATCCTAAAAGGGATCAACATGTTTTTAAGGAAATCCTATAATCGCTGATATTGGTTTCATCCCTGGATTTATGGGTGTCGACATCAACATTGCGATTCGCTGCAAGAAAGAGTTGTCAACTCTCCAAGATGTTGTAAGAGAGATTGAGCCTATCATCACCCACATCCAGCAATATCACCTGCAGATAAACAAAAAGAGAGGTATTTCCACTTCTCATAGTCACAATAATGTTTCAACAGTTAATGTATGGCTAAAAAGACTGGATGCGCTTCTCTTACAAACATCTCAAATGGCGCAGCAGTGCACAGTATTCAGCTTTAACATTTTTTCTCGTTATCAAACGATCATTGAGGTCGCCAATATGAAGTCAAATATTAACAACCATCTCAAGTCGATTTCCATGATTCAATTGGGGCTTACTCACGAGGTTCTTCTTAGGCTGTCCACACCACGCCCAGGGAAAGTGTTCAACCTTCAGTCAGCGCCTCTACATCTACCTCCATGCAGCCTATTTCTCCAAGAATAGAGGGATTTTTCATCAAAGATCCCCTCGTAGTCGAACAAGAGGACGCCTTTGCAGTATTAGAGAGATTTGTGGTGGAAGCAGAGGAAGATGTAGCTCTGTTTTTCGCATTAGCAGTGCACAATATCCACCCCACTCTAGAGCTACTTTGAATTGGCTGTTTTTTAGTCACTCAAATATAGTGAAGGAAAATTGGCATTTTTTCCCCTAAAATCTGGCAAGTTTCATGAATATTTTGAATTGCAATTATCATTTTGGATTGATAGATTTGAAGATGGTTCCAATGAAAGCAAACCCAAATATTCCAAAATATTGAATGCTTAGCCTTCTTCATACCGTGAAATTATTTGACCATCTAACTTCCTTTATTTTAAGCAGGGTAAAAACTCCTTGGAATCATCTAATAGCGAACTTGACAATTGAGGCCTCTTAAAGATGACTTCAGAAACCTGACAATTGAGGACTCGTCAAGATGACTTTAGAAACCTAGTATGAGAAATAAGTCAGGAAACTTATTAAACCTATCCAGGGCACTAGAGGCAGATAAACTCAGGGCATTAAATATTAGCGCTAATTTAAATTCATCCTGGGTTTGATATAAAATCTGATATATCAAATTGGGATTTAGATGAGTCTGGGCTCCTTTAGGAATTTCAGAGAAGTTAGTAGATGGGTTTGCGTTTAGAAATTGTAAAGTACATTCATAGACTCGAGATTTAAAGCCTATTCTTAAGGACAACGTTCATAATTGGAATGAACACAGGGGTCTTCATAAGGGGATCAATATTCGTTCTCAGGATTTTATTTTGGTATTTCAAATTAACATATTACGAAAGTTGGACCATGTAGAAGATAGTCCAATAATTTTACTAAATCTACTTTGATACTGTACTTTCCACCATTTTACAAGTAACTTGTGCTAGGTGCATAACAAAGTCACTTTCCTTAAAGATAAATGATGTTGGAACATGTAGAAGATGGGAAGTAATTCTACTCCATTCTATTTTAGTATTTCATATTATTTTCATAAGTTGTGTTTGGTGCATCACATAGTTAATGTTCAATTAATTCTACTTCATTCTATTTCGGTATTTCGTATTGTTTTCGGCCATTTTACAAATGTTTAGGCAGGAGCATAACAGTGTCACGGAGTTAATAGCTCACCTTCATCCCACCGGTGTAATGAACCCTCCATTTTGTCTTTGTATTTGTCTTCCTAAAATCTCATGTTCCAAAACAATTGCAGAACAACTTGATTCCAAGACCTGGGCATGGTCTTTCCATAACCTCTGCCCTGCTTGGATTTCACAAGTATTTCTATAGAAAGATCTTCTAAATCCATATGAGTTCAATAGTTTTTATAATCCTTTTCCCCCTTTTTAAGGCGGGAAGAGCCAATAGGGTGTTTACACCACACAAATTAAAGCAACACCTAAGTTATTTTAAGAAGTTGAAACACAAGGTGCAGGGAGTGAATCTTCTGAAGGGGATTCTGATAGGCCAAATATGGCCTGCCCGCAAGGATGATGAACTTTAAAAAAAAAGGTGCCTTAAGTGTTCCATGATAAAGCACTTGCTAATGCTAATGGCATGTATAAGTTCTTTCAGCTGGACCAATGAATAGGTTATTACCAACTGTTCTAGCACCACTTTTCACTTCAAAGTGTACATAACAAAACAAGTATATATTAGTAATTGAAGCAAGGTTGTTTTTTAAAACTACCACCCAGCCTACTAGATTAAGAATTCTTTGTGGATTTTTCATTAAGTATATTTTGCATATTATATTTTGCCATTTTTTCTATTATATCAACTTGATGTTGAGCACCCGTGAGCTATAGGCCAATAATCCATATTTTACAAATATTGGAAATGAACTGTGTATGCAAATATCCACGCTTACAAAGATATAATTAGACAAAAATGAGGGTGATGAATATGCGAATATGTGGTTGACTCAGAGATTGCAGACTAAGAGGTTTCCTTTATTTTTGGATGACGTTTTGGAGATGGTTCCCAGTTGATGGAAGAATTCGGTTTGTTGTTGCTAACCCACCACTCCAACTCTAGACTTGTTGTAGGTTCAAGAAATCGCAGATTCCAGTCAGAAATTGGAGTTGCAGAGACATCCATAATAAGAATGGGGGATTTGGTAGAAGAGGACAGCTGGTAGCTATTTTCTATTCATCATTTTCCATATAACAATGGAAAAATGCTAGCAAATAGAGATGAGAAAACGACAAAGGTTGTGAGCGCCAACTGTGGAGGGCTTCCACTCGCTATTAAAGCCATGGGGAGCGCAATGGTAGCCATAACTCATCCACGGGAATGGAAATTGGTAGCCCACACTTAGGGAAAGTGTTCAACCTTCAGCTAGTGCTTTGTTCTTG
Organism: Pinus taeda; assembly: GCA_000404065.3. NCBI lineage: Eukaryota > Viridiplantae > Streptophyta > Pinopsida > Pinales > Pinaceae > Pinus > Pinus taeda. The sequence goes on along the minus strand of APFE030019905.1, from coordinate 26,886 downwards.
ATTGGCATATCTGATTACAAGTTATTTTCTCACTAATATACAACCAATCAATAGCATGCACATTGCTATCATTGTTACAGTCACGCATAAGTCAATGTCATGCAATCAATGTTACTCTTACAACATCAACAAATCGTCAAGGATCTGTCACACAAGGTTTCTGTCCTGTGTCAAGGTCTTTAGCTATTAGTGCTATTGGTGAAGCTTCAGACCTAGGATTACAACTTGAAGAGAAGAAACTGGTAGAGCCTCCTAATCTGAAGATAAATATCACAGATACCCAAAGAAAAGCTCGGTCTTCTCAAGTAATGGCGCTTCTAAGTTTGCTACTGAGACATGAAACACAAATTGTACATTGCTTCTTTCTATTTTCTGAGGGGCAATGTACACTCTGAGTAGCCATTGTGATATTAAAACAGTGAGCTTCTGAGGTCATATAATGCTCAGACTTATTGAGAATCAAGAGGCCTGGAGATAATTCAATAGAAAAGATGGAGATGGGAGTTTCAATGGACAATCTGCTTCAAACAATTTCATTCAACGGAATTTAGGAA
>APFE030019905.1:0-26322 GCA_000404065.3 Pinus taeda | reverse complement strand
CCTTGAAACCTATGGTTTTAATACAACTATTATATTGGTGCAATAAAAGGTATACACAAAGGTTACATTATAAGGTTAAAACTTATATTATTGAGGCACAATTCAAAGGTTATAACCATGATGAGATTATATATCAGGATATGAAAAAATACTTTGAAATTGTGAACTTATGCATGGCATAGTTTTCAAGAGTATGATATTGTGTCAAAATATATTATGCCTTCTTTTTTATAGTGAAACAACCTAAATCTTGGGCAATGTTGTGTTAAATTTCCATTTGAAAATTGTAAGAAAGTAGTTGGTAATTGGGTATATCATTTACATGCATGCATTAATATTAAATGAAAATGTTCCATAGTATTAATATATTGCATGAGATCTCAATGACTAGATTCGATTTTAATGGGAAATTTGCATGAGTTATCATGATCGACACGAGGATTGGTTTGATCTAGCAATGGTTGTTCATATGTTTGTAATTATATTAATTAATTTTGTATCACCTCTTTCCAACCCAAATGATATCAATCCCACGAGGCACTAACCATCCCTCCTTGTATTGTTTGATTCCTCCACTGCAGTATCGACACATTGGCCAGTAAAAAGTTATATGGAATTTTATTACAAGTAACTTTTGCATGAATAGAGATCCTTTGTCTTCCAAAATACTTAGAGGTGACAGTCTTGAATACCCTCTTATTAACAAAATCCAGTGTTTCAGGGTTGTTTTAGAAGTTGAAGCCCACCGTTTGTTTTTACAGATTCTCAAAAGTTCATCTTGAACTACCTCACCATCTAAATGAATCATGTTTAGAATAGAGGGTTGGCCCTGAACTGGGACTCAGGGGTCCACAACCTCCATGTCTTCTTCATCTGGTTCAAGCTCTATTGTTACTCCAACTATCATAATTGGATCTATTTATTCATCTTTTAATCCTTAGAAATCTACCACCAATCAAGCAAAGGTCATTCAAAAATATGGACTTTTTTAGTTTAAGGATAATGTTAATGCAACTCCTTGACACATTCAATCTCCTTTGAATCTTTCACCTGTGAATGCTCCTCTTCCCAAATTTAAAGATCACTCACCCAATTTCTTTGTCGATGGCACCATTGCTGCAAACAAACACTTGATCTCTTTCTCAAATTATTGCCACATATTAGGGAAAATTATACTGATAAATGTGTGTGATTGTTCATAAATTCTCTCTTGGGTAAGGCCACAACTGCTTTCTTTGAATTACATTCAAAATCCTTTAACACTTGGGATGAAATTTATTATTGGTTTAAATCAACTTATGGTGGACCTAGAAGTCTCATCAATCTATTGCGTGACTACAATAATGTTTCCTTTCCAAATGGGTGAAACATTAAAACCTTTAGTATTCAATTTACTCAATTGTATAATCAGAATTATGAGATTATCTGCCCTCAAAACCAAGTTGTAATGATGCAGTACTATATTGCATCACCTCCTCCCTATTACCAATGGATAGAAGAAAAGAATGATATTAGCCTTGAGTCTGCCTTGCAAATCTACTTGGAATATGAAGAATAGCATTGAAGAACATGCATATCTCTCGAGGGTCAAGCTAATCAAACAAATATGACTTCAATCTTGTAACTCATGCAAGACATGAGTAATATATTGATTACATATGAACGAAGACTTAACTCTCAATCTAAAACCCCCACTTCAGGGCCTACACATAATTCCTAGCATGTTTATAAACATATTCCTCCCTTTTCTTTGTATAAATTTCTACAAATCTAGCTCTGATACCATATAGAAATTTCTACAAATCTAGTTCTTATACCATGTAGAAATTTTTACAAATATAACTCTAATACCATGTCGAAGTTGCTTTTAGATTCAAACTGCTAATTATGATTTTCTAAAACAATTGACTTGAACCTACTTTACTCATCAGCAGATAATTAAACAATCACGAAATCATGAAACATACAAGAGAAAGAATTTAATCAAAACATTACACAATGATTTCCTAGGGAAAGCCATGGCTAAAAACCCCTCCTATCTGTATATTGTATTAAACAAAAAATATGAGAAGATTACAATTCTTTTCTCGATCCCGAGTAACCTCTGCACTATCTCTATCTGTCTCACTGCTTCATAGGCAAGCCTTGGATGAACATTATATGCTTTATTCAACCTTGATGTCAACCTGCACAAGCATTTTTTATCCTATGCCTGACCAACTGTGTTTGGCCAATACTTAGACAAATTCCTAGCCTTCCAAGCTTCTACTTCCTTACACTGTTCAATGAGTAATTATGCCCCTATTTAATGGGAATTTCCTCAAATGAATTGTGCAGTTCCTTTAGGATCTTCCTATGACTACATGCATCACCTATACAATTCAGATGATCATATGATTGATACTACAATTTCCCTGAAATCGAATATCAACTGGGTCGTTCTCATATCTGACATGCATGAGTTATTTATGAGTGAATCATCAGTTTACATGTTGATCATAGTAGAGAGCACCACACTCCATTGCAGGAAGCACCACACTACTAGACCTCCCACTAGTTCCTCCAACGGTTGGAACTAGTTTAACTGTCTTTAACCGAGTTAGACTGAACTAATTAATTACAACTCAAAATAGAATCAACAAGGGATCCTATAAAATTGGAGATAGTCTACATGACTCAAGTTAGACCCTCAACTCGAATTAACTGAACCAACTAAGTCAAATGAATTTAGTTAACTAATACAAGTTCTCATGACATGTGGAATTACAATTTTATTCCCAATTTAATTCATGAACAAAATTAAATCAGGATCTTTCTTGATGTTATTTTCAACATTTCTTATTGCAATTTTCAACACTCCCTCTCAACAAGAAAGGGATTAACATATATCCCAATCTAGTACTTTGGAATGTGATGCATGAAACTCTTATGAATGTTGTTGTTGTTACTACAACATCTAAATTTAAAAAGAATTCAAAAAAGATAAATTGAATCAACTCTGTGTGTAACTGTCTACTGGGAAAAATGTGTTATTTTTGACTCTGCTACTGAGCCTCCTACTCTATTGTCAAAATTGCTCTACACTCTTCATTATTTTACTAACATTAATCCTGCTGGTACTGAATACCATGGGCCCCTGTAGCAAGGTAATGATCCATGAGACAAACAAACCTCAATGGACCCTACCCAATTTCTAAAAAAATTGGACTAAGGTTTCATATCACCCCACCTCACACCTAGAGGTATAGTTGCATGCATGATGAAATTTGATCTACTCATACTAATATTGTTGCTACTTTGTTGCTACTTCCACGCTCTTGTTGCAACTACTATAATAATGAATCTGATCTCTCGATATCCTAAAGTACTAGCTTCCATAGGGATGCTCCCTCTAAAACTAGACTCCCTCTGAGTCTCAATCTCCCTATGGGAAATATTTGTGCCCCTCATTCTTCGAATATCAATTATCACAACTCCCTCTTATATCACTAAACATTCCCTCGTTAATCTTCCCACTACAAACCTTCTAGCTCCATTAAGAAGTACACACATAGGTTCTTCTGGATCTGCCTTTAACTAGAGCTCCATCAATCTGTGAGTACAACTTCGAATTATTCTCTTCTATTGTGATTTTAGCTCTGATACCATGTAGAAATTTCTACAAATCTACCTGTGATACCATGTAGAAATTCCTTGTAGATTCATACTGCTAATTGTAATTTGCTAAAACAATAAACTTGAATCTACTCTACTTATCCACAGAAACAATTAAACTATCTTGAAATCATGAAGCATACAAGAGAAATAATTCAATCAACACATTACACAATTGTTTCCCAGGGAAAACCACAGCTAAAAACTCCTACTATCTATCTATTGCATTAGTAAAAAAATATGAGAATATTACAATGCTTTGGTTAAGCCTGAGCAACCTCTGCACTATCTCTGTCTATCTCAATGCTTCCTAGGCAAGCCTTGGATGAATACAATATGCTCTTCTCAACCTTGAGCTCAACCTGCACAAGTATTTTCTATCATATGCCTATCTAACTTCCTTTGGCCAATACTTAGCCAAATTCCTAGCCTTCCAAGCTCCTACTTCCTTGCACTGTTCAATGAGGAATTATGCCCCTATTTAATGGGAATTTCCTCAAAGGAATTGTGCATTTCCTTTAGGATCTTCCTTTGACTGCATGCACCACCTATACAATTTAGATGATCATACAACTGATAATACATTGTCCTTGAACTCCAATATCAACTGGGTCTTTCTCAGATCTCACATGCATGAGTTATTTATGAGTGAATCATCTCTTTACGAGTTGATCACTGCATGAAGCACCACACTACTAGACCTCCCAATAGTTCCTTGAACATTTGGAACTAGTTTAACTTTCTTTAAATTAGTTAGACTAAATTAATTAATTACAACTCAAAATAAACTCAACCAAGGCTCCTATAAAGTAGGAGACACTCTACATGACTCAAATAAGACCCTCAACTCAAATTAACTGATCCAACTAAGTCAAATTAACTTATTTAACTAATACAATTTGTCATGAGACGTGGAATTATAATTTTATTCCCAATTTAATTCAAGGAAAAAATTAAATCAACATCTTTCTTGATGTTATTTTCAACATTTATTGTTGCAATTTTCAACATTCTTGTCCATGGTGAGACATTTTCAAGGAATATCATGATGGGAAAACGTGTCAATTTTGGAAAAGTGCAAGGGATAGGATTTTTGGTAAAATTCCTGACCTAACCATGGAAAGTCTTCATTGGGTCGATAAAGAGGATGTCCTAGAAGTTGAAACTCGAAATTCTCACAAGGCTCATATCTCCAAGGAACAAAATTCCAAGTAGCCTCCAAATAAAAATACCAATCATGCTTCCAATCATTCACCTGTAAATACTTTTATTTCCACTCAAACTATATATTACTCCCCTTCTTCTTCCAATCATTCACCTATAAAGATTTCTATTTACACTCAAACTATATATTCCTCTCCTTCTTCTTCCAATCATTCACCTGTATATACCTCTATTCCACTCAAACCGTATACTCCTCCCCTTATTCTTCTTCAATCAAATTTCTAAAGTTCAACATTCTAAGTCAAATGGCCAACACTAAAGCTAATAATTCATTACTCTATATGGTCACAATCCCTGAGCAACAAAAACAACTAAAATAATTCATTGAAGGGAAAGTTCTTGTTCCCGTCAATAACTAGGAGATACAACCCGAAGAACCTTCTCAAGAAATAGTTTTTTCCACTAAACATCCTTTGAGACCCTTTACAACCTCTCCATTCTATGTTTACATGAAAATCCATGATAGATTGTACATTGTTGGCAGGTAGACGGGGGGTCTAGGCCAAATGTTATCCCCAAAATCATCAAGGAATAATTGGGTCTACAATGTACAGCTAATACTTTATGGAAGATAGTAAGTTTCAATAACTCACTACAAGAATCTATTGGCAAAATCAAAGATGTCAATTTGATCATTTATGCCCATCCTAAAATTAGAACTATGTGGAACATTGAGGTTAATGACATTTTGGTTCCAAATTATGTGATCATACTGGGTATAAAGTGGTTCGTCCAAATAGGTGGATACCTATCACTCAATGGGACACATATGACTATTCCTAAAAATGATAAGAACATCATCATTTATAGGGAAGGTCAGATCACTCCTTTCATTGAAGTTTTACCTTAACCTCATGTTAATTACGTTGAAGAGGAAATGGCCATTTACTCCTTCTTCATAGAGGAAGACAAACCCCCACCAAGTGAACCTCAATCAAACGATAAAATTTGGTATTTACATTTTGACAATGCCTCATCTAGCAAAGGAAATGGTGATGGTATTTTGCATACTCTCCTCAAGGTAAAATGCACCAGTATGCCTTTAAGCTTGAATTCCATTATACCAACAATGTTGTTGAGTTTGAAGTCCTTCTTGGAATTGAATAAGCCTATGCATTGGGATGAAATTGTTTTACTGCTTTTGATGATTCTGAACTTGTTGTCAACCTTGCTAGGATAGTTTACTCCCCCTCTAACAAGTTAATCAAACATTACACTCAATTCACTTAGGAGAAAATCTCTTTATTAACTGATTTTGATATTACTCATGTTCTTAGAGATCTTAATAATTTAGTTGATCATTGATCGCTTATGCTTCAATCCATTATCATCAAATCTTATGTAACATGCTTGATGGTGTGTTTCAATATTTATATAAGCCTCATCTCCCAAATAATGAAGAAGATCGAAAATTCTTTCAAGTTTATGAAATCATTTGTGTTATTATTCGAAATTTGTCAATAGATGAAATCAAATCATATCATTGAAAGACAAGTATCCTTCTGGGTTATCTCCACTGTAAAGTTCCTTTTCTCCTAGTGATGTTCCCTCTTTGAAAAATATCCATAGATAAGAGTCGAAAAGGAAAATTGGCAAAACAAGCTCAGTTGATCTCAGTTGACATTGGGATTCTTAATGATCCCAAGGCTTTACGAATTAGGGTCAATGTACTAATCAAGAACTTTCATTTGCCTTTTTAAGGAATTCTTTTACATCTTTTCTTGGTCGTGCACCGATCTTCATGGTTTTGATCCTGAAGTCATACAACATGCTATTCCAATCAAACAAGATGAAAACCCTATAATACAAAGATAAATACTAGTTAATCCTGCATTTGAAGCTACCATCCAAAAATAATTAGAGAAATTTCTTAATGTTCATATAATTTTTTGTGTTAAATATTTATAATGGGTAATGAATCTGATCCTAGTAAGAAAGAAAAATGGGGACATATGGCTATGTGCTGATTACCAATCCTTGAATAAAGCAAGCGTAAAGGATGATTCCCCCCTACCTAACATGGATCAAATTCAGCAACAAGTTTTACGATCTCAGATGATATCACTTTTGGATGGCTTCTCTGGTTATAACTAGATACGCTTAAGAAAGCCAATAAGTTCAAAACCCATTTTACCACTCATTGGGGCACCTTAGCATATGAAAACATGCATGTCAGCTTGATCAATGCAAGTGCTACTTTCCAGAGGGTTGTACAATTGGCCTTTGATGACCTCATCTGGAATATGATTCATATCTATCTCAATGGCATGATCGTTTATTCCAAGTGTCAAGAAAATCAGTTTGATCATCTCGGGTGTGTTCTCCTTAATTTAGTGTAGATGATTTGGCATCTCACTCAATCCTAAAAAATCAGTATTTGATGTCACTGTTGGAAAATTGTTGGGACATATCATATTAAAAGCCGATATTAGTTTTAATGTAGATCGATTTATTGCAATTAAGAATCTTCCACCCCCAAATTCTAAAAAAGAAATTGAATCTCTTATGATTAAGATCAATTTCGTTCAAAATTTCATAAATGTTTATGCTAAAATTGTAAATCTAATCCATATTCTAACAAAGAAAGATTGTGAATTTAAATGGGATGATTTTGCATAGTGAGCTTTTATTTCTATTAAACAAGAAATATCTTATACACCCATCAAAAATAAACCATATTTTGTTAAAGACTTTATTATTTATGCTAACGCAACCAATGAAACCATTTTTGATATACTTATGGAAAAATATGATCAGGTAAATGAGCATCCGATCGATTTCATGAGCCAAATCTTATTAGATGAAGAGTTTGAATACTCTTTGATTGAAATGTATGCTTTTTCCCTTGTTAAAGCAATTGAAAAATTCATACACTATATTCTTAGCAAGAACACAAAGGTAAGAGTCCCTTTTCTTGTCGTCAAGTTTATGTTATCTCAGACTCTACTTTTAGATAAACTTGCACGTTGGCTCACTAAGGCCCAAGAGCATGATTTGACAATCATTAACTCAAAAACAATAAAGGGACATGACTTGGAATTATACTTGGCTCAACATCCTAAGCCAAGTAACCCAAGTGATGCTAATCAATCATTGTCTTACTTATTCTTAATTAATGAACAAATAATTGACATTGCATACCATCCATGGTATAAAGATATGATATTTTATATTCAAAATAAAAAACTTCCCATAATACCCAGACAATTTTCAACACAAAATATTATGCTTAGAGTCTTCCAAATATTTTATCTTAAATACCATGTTTCATTGAAGGTCTTGCAATGGTTTGTTAGTGCATTGTGTTGATGACCAATCTGTAGCTAAAATTTTGATAGTCTCTCATGGTTTTGCATTTGGAGGTTTTCATGTTGGTGGTCATTTTGTAGCAAAGTCCACTACACATAAAATCTCAAGGTCTAGTTTTTATTGACCTAATTTTTGTAGACTGTTATAAGTATGTGTATAGCTGCAAAGAATGTCAATAAGCATCTGGAAGAGGAAAATTTCATTCTATGCTTCTTTTCCCATTTATTCTCGAATTTTCATTCGCCAAATGGGGCCTTGACTTTATCGGACCAATAAACCCTTGATCATTAGTTGGTTACATCTACATACTCACAACTACTTATTATTTCACTAAGTGGGAATAGGTTGTTCCTTTGAAAAACACGCATGATGACCGAGTCATTGAATTTTTAGAAGGCAATACTTTTTCACACTTTGTCTTTCCCTTCAAAATAATTTCATATAATGGCCCCACTTTTATATCTGCACATTTCACTTGTTTTGCAATTAGTATAATATCAAACACTCAACTTTCTCCACTTATTACACTCAGGGTAATGAGTTGGTTGAGTCTACTAATAAAAATATGATGTGTGATAAGCCCCGTAGTTGGCATACTTTGTTAAAATTTTCACTATGGGAAGATCGCACAACAGTGAAATCTAGTACTAGTGCATCAACTTATCTATGGGAAAGATGCCATACTTCATATTGAATTGGAACTTTTATCTCTTCGTCTTACAGTGCAAGCTGAGGATGTTACCTCAAATAATGTTCCATAATGAGTTTTAACATTGCCGACTGTTGAGGAACAACGAAATCATTCTTTAGAATTTTAAACATGGAATGAAACAATATAGAAATGCTTCAACAAAAAGTAAAAAATTGGTATCTTTCCTATTGAATCATTCTTTAGAATTTCAAACATAGAATGAAATAATATAGAAATACTTCCATAAAAAATAAAAAATTGTTATCTTTGCTGTAGATTAGATAGTCCTCCTCTCAGACTCAACTCGCATTGAAAAAGGTAAACACCACAAGTTCCAGAAGTTGTCGATCGATCCTTTCAAAATCGTTGATGTTGTTGAACAAAACACTTACTTGCTCAAAGATCAAAATGACTATGTTCTATCACATACCACCACAAATGACTCTCATTTGAATCCATTTGAATAAACCTTCATGTCTTCTGGATTTTGTACATATGTTTTTCCTTTTTTTCATTTTCTTTCACCTTCATGTCTTCTGGATTTTGTAAATATCTTTTTCCTTTTTTTTTCATTTTCGTTCACTTAGTTTATGTTTTCTTTATTATACTACAAATTTTTGCTTTTCTTCTTTGAATGCAATTTGTTTTATTGTTGTTTTTTCTATTGCTTTCTTCAATATAATAGAAAGGAACCTTTAGTAGCGAATTCTTCTGAAAACATACTATTTTAAGGTTGTTGTTCTTCTTAAATTTATAAGCTGATATTATTAACCTTATTAACCTGTGCATCATAATCTCTCATGGGAAGCAAGAAGTTTGTTATCCTTATCTTGACATGGGTTGCTCTAGTTTTGTTCAAACCTTATTATTGTTTGCAAAATTCACTTCAAGTTATGTCTTTTTTGTCTTACTTCTCACTTCCCATGCTTCGTATCCTATGACAACTTACATCCTACTCTTCTACAATAGAATTTTTTTTTATCCAACCATAAATGTTATGTTTTGACATGCTTTCAAGCAAATCTCCTTGAGAAGTCATCAATATTAACACTCGTCAATATTCAGCAACGCTTGCAATCCATTGTAATCATCCTTACCTAATTGCCCCTAATAGTATTAAAAAAAATAAAATAAAATTAATAATAAAAATAACGTAATAAGTGAGACCCTCCCTAACAAAACCCATGAACTCGTCATATTTCCTTTTAAAGATCGATGTCGTAAATTTAAACTTGGAGAAGATTTCCCAACATGGTGGTCTTATATAGCTAATCATAAAGAAAAGCCAGCCTTCCTGTCAAAAGCCATGCAAAATGAAGTAAAAAACAATTTACAAATATGACCTCTACCATATTATGTGATGTTTTATATAGCTTGCAACCATGGTTTTAATGCAACCATGGTTTTAATATAACTATTGTTTTAGTGCAATAAAAGTATACACAATGGTTTCGTTGTTAGGCTAAAACTTCAAATTATATAGTGGATCACAAATTTCTAACGACTATATCTCTAAATTAACCATTAAACCACATCCTCAAAATTACATTAGTGATATATTTATGAATTTCTAAGAAAAATATATTATAAAATTACCTCAAAGACGCAGAAACGTTTGGATCTTGTTGCTAAATATAATTATAGAATCTTATTTGGAGATCGCTGTGGTCCAAAGATTATTTTAATGTGTAAAGGCGGTACGCTTGTCAAAGACAGCAACAGTCCATGGTGCAGCAGATTTTAATAGTTGAATCCAGCGTTGCGGAATCGTAGACTTTATAAATGAGAAGTTTGCCGCTGACCAAGTATTACGATTTATGATTATGTTTATTCACCAGACGACCAAAAAAAACAATACAAAAAAGGAGGAATAAGCATGTATTTTTTAAAATAAAATTAAAAATACAATTGGCCGTGGAATGTATATTAAAAGCGAATATTAAATTTATGGCCGTGGAATATGTATTAAAAGCCAATATTACTTTATGGGCTCATTGTAGTAAATTATAAAGGTTTCGAGTAGTTAACAGGCGGTTGAACCGGTTACAACTGCCCAGGACCATCCGACCGCCCATTCGATTCCTCAAGAGCAATTCTAACCATCGATCGACATCAGTGAATTTATTAAAAGGCCGCAGCTTATACAGTTAAAGGATTTTAAGGTTTTTAGTTTCAATTTAAGGTATCTATTAGCTTTTTGTTTTTATTTTTTTAATGGATTTTTTATATTAATTTTCGCGGGAATATTTTCAGTACTTTATTTGAACGTTTATTAGTGTAGTAGAGGTTTGTTGGGTTACATTAACTTTTAAATTGAAAAAATTGATTTCTTAAATTTCAAAGCATACTTAATTTTAGAAAAATTGTCATATATCTTGGTTGTAAAAGATATAAATTGTTCACTTTTCTTTTTTATTAAAACCTACGATTTTTAAGGGATAAGTAAAACTAAATTTTTTTGTTACAATAGTTAATAATAATATTTTTGTTACAATATTTTTTTTGTTACATATTTATCAATGGTAGAAACAAATGAAGCCTTCTGCTATATCAACCATATTAATGTTTTTATTGTGGTTGACCCAAAAGGCTCATTCTACAACACAATATGAGAGGGAGGGGAAGAGGCTCATTCTACAACCGAGTAATATTTTTAATGTGGTTGTACAATAAAAAATAAAGATTATGTTGTAAAGTACGAAGGGGAGAGACTCATTCTACAACCCATTATGAGGGGATGTGGAAGGGGAGAGACTCATTCTACAACCCAGTATGAGGGGATGTGTAACATGTATGTTCGTTCCTGTGTACCCCTTCAATATAAAAATAAAAATAAAAAATAAAAATTATGTTGTAAATAGAAAGGTTCATTCTACAACCTAGTATGAGGGAATGTGCCAAGTGTAAGTATGTCACTAGGTGTGTACCCTTTTAATATACAAAGAAAAAAGAAAAAAAGAAAATTTATGTCGTAAATAGAAAAATAATGTCGGCTATAATTAAAAAAAATGTATATGATGTAAAGTAATTAGAAGTAAAAAAAATGTGTGAGTAAGATGTTTGAACCTTATATTTTTCAAAATGTTTCAACAAAAAAAATCAAATAAACTATTTGAAAATCTATATTAACTAATTTATATCAATATCAACTTCGTGTATATATCATATATATATATATATATATTTATATATATTATATATATATATATACTTGTTTAATATATTGTATGTATGTATATATATATATATAATTGTTTAAAGTAAAATATTTTTAATGTTAGTGAATAAAAAATATTCAATATTGAATTCTCAATAAATATTTTAATAAAATTAATATTGATATTTTATACTTTTAAAATCAATATAACAATAAAAAAAATGCATTTTAATTTGGTTTAAAAAATGTCTTCATTCTACGTGTTATGTAAAAAAAAAATTTAATATTAAATTACATATATCTATAATATCATCTTAAAAAATTATTATATATTATAATATTATAATAAAACATTTATTAATCTTCTATATTCTAAAAACAGGTTAAACTATAAATTAACACATTATATTTTACACTGGAAAAAAAATCTTTACATAATTTTATTTTATCCCTATTCATATCTCATTCATATTAAATCCCTACTTAAATAAATCTATGCTCGTTCACATATAGCCATACCAGACGCCCAAAATCTTGAGTGAAAGATTGCTTTTCAAGAGGACCTAAAGGTGTGAAGGCAGAGTTCTCTGGATTTTGGCATCTCCACAGTATCACATTTATTTCCAGTTTAATTTCTACGTTTCTTTATCATTCACAGATAGTGATGGTGTAATGACCCAGGAAAATTTATAAATAATTTTTCTGTTGTTACCATCATGGGTAAAACATTGAACAAGAATTATTTTTACTTTCAAAAAATTATATAATTATAAAATTATAATTTATAATTGAGAGTGGATTGAATAAATCAAATATGATAACTGCTCATGGGGAAGTTGTTTTCTTTTCTTGATGATTTAAAGAAAACAGTTGCCAAGAAAACCCTAACTTCTTCCCTTTTCTTCCATAGTAAAATGAAAGGAAGAAGGAACTGGGCTGTTAGAGGAACAGACGGAAAAAAAAAAAGGAAAAGAGGGAAACATGCTAAGTCTGGTGAGGACCAAATAGCATGAGCACTGAGGTGCATTAAAATTTGCTGAAGGTAGTGGCCTGACAAATAAGCTTGGGGGCAGACTCGATCTTTCAGACGGGTCTCGTGGACGGGAGGAAAGACAAGCTGGAAACCAGTTTCCTGAATTCAGGAGAAGTGGGAAAACTGTGCATATAGCAATACAGGTAAGTATATTGTTTTGTTATTAAACATATAGTTAGATTACCTCGGTTGAAGGCTTGATTACAATATGCAAGAATATGTTCTTCGGAAAAACTTGTTTTTGTAATAACGATGGGTCACTTAAACAAACAGAATAGGTGGTGCCTTAGGATTAAAGTGGTTGCAGGCATCTATAAGGACACCCGCAGCCTCTTAAGTCCAGGTAGCAGAACAACCAAAGGGCTTATAAAAGGGAAGGAAAGAAAAGAGGAATTACTCATTGGTCTGTACAATTGTTAAATTGCAAACAACAGTAAATTGGTAAGAGTAGATATCAAGTAAACAGGAAAAGATTAACTATATGGAAATCTAGACTCCACAATTATGACAAAGTACAGTAAATCCCTACTCTGTAAAGTAAAGCAGAAGAGGAGTTAACAGTATAGAACTCTCATCATAATTAATCATTTCTGCATATAATGTCGGACAACAACAAATAGACAATTACAACGTAGTACCTGTAGTATCATGTAAAATAGAACAAGATCGTCAGAGAGTCATCATGTAAAAGAGAACAGGGACCGTCAGAGAATCATCCAGCCTTCCCATGCATTGTCGAATCCATTATCGAGTAATTCCAAATACAACAAATCACATACATAAACTTTCATAGCATTAAACTCTTAACTATGCAAGAAAATCAATTTGGAGGATATATAACTCTTTTACAGGCACAGTCGCGGGCGTATGGCTCACGGTATCCGCATATATACAACAGAGTATTAAGAAAACACATAGACGCAACACCACTGCTAGACTAATAAATAACCCAGAACAACTCACAGCGCTAGCATGCGCTAGAGTGCATACAACCAAATAGTTTCCCACACAGAACAAAGCACTAGTGGAAATCAGATGGGAAATACATTCGAGCAAGCTTGTGCTTTGTTATAAACAAAACAAAAATAAATTATCAGAACCCATTAACCGTATCGAGCAAAGAATGCGAGAGATAAACAACAGCATAAATATGTTCATAAACATGTTCAAATGGTCATCATAATCGGAGCACGCAGCTGATTAACCAAAAGACCAAAGTATACAACGAACCCATTACTCAATATATGACCGAGAATTCATATATGATTGTGTTCATATGTTAATAGAACAGTACACAATATTACAAGCTAAACCACCCGAAACTCGAAGTTCCCAATCAAAATAAGAATGATAAAAATATACAAATTCATAAAGTTCGATGCCTCATGGAACGGTAACCACAGTTTCCCTCTCCGCAGAGGAAACATTACAGTGAAACCGTTTCTTCAAACAGAGGACTCAATGAGCAACCTGGCAAGAACATACAAATATTAAACCGTGGGAACCGGCACCCATCCTCCAACTCCTTTTAACACAGCAGGGGTCTTAAGGGAACCATACCCGGAATGTAGAAACCCAAATACCTAGCAGGACTGCTGGCGCTCCATAATCCACGGCGTAGGTTCGTCCAAACCCTGCATTGTTCAAACAAGAGAAGTATTTTATGGGAAATTACATTAACTGAACCCCAAACACCGGTCCATTCGAAGGTGAATGCATAAATTAGTGCATGAATACCTGGTTCAAAGGTATCAAAGGAGGAGCGCGCTGAGAAAATACCGGTATCTCTGCGCTTAGGTGGCGCTCGGCCTCGCCTACAACCAGAAAACACAAGCAAGTATCCCTGGTGCGAAACTGTAAGAAGAGGAAACCTCTGGAAGCCAACCCCGCAACAAATGAATTCTAAAACCCTAGAAAATTCCATGTAAAGTTACCATAACAATTTCTGATCGTCTGATGGAGGAGAACGGATCACCTCCGTTGATCAATCTGGAATCCCGAGACACCTAGTACCTCGTCTGTAACAATTGATGTCAACAGCTACCGCCAAAGGAAATATCAGGACGGAAAGGAAACAAATCACGAGGAGAGGGCCAGCTGTTCAACTCTCGGCGAGTTGACAATTAATGAAGATGGAAATGAGTTGTTGTCGCACTGCCAGTGCAAACCATATGGTACACATAAAAATCCAAATGTTAAACAACGACGAGGTATGAGGTTGGTGAGATAATGTGCCAACGTAAATGTATAATGTTGTGAAACAATGTGCCAACGTAAAATGTATAAGGTTGGTGGTGTAATGTTCCAACATAAAAATTATAAGGGTGGTGGCATAAAAATTCACCGAACAGTTGACCAACAAAATGTAAGGTCTACCATATATGCGTATATATAATTTTTTTATTTTTATTTTTACAATATTACCATGTATTTAAATAGGAATGGGGATTCGTGACATGTGGTATCAGAGCCTAGTTACAGAACTGAGGCCTCTGGGCAAGATAGAGGTGGCATATAGGGGAGCTATCTATAATAAAAATATGTTTATCTGTATAGTTACTGATTAATACACTAACATCCTCTCATTGTGTCATTAAATTTTATGATCTAGTACAGGATTAGGAATTCAAGGGATTGCAACATGAGGAGGACATATAGTACAGCTCGCAGATATGCAATGGGACAAGAAGCACATGGACCCGAAAATAACCTTGAATTATGGGTACAACTGGGGGAAGAAGCCAAAAATACAAACCAGGTGATTCTGGAAACAGTGCAGGAGCTGAAGAATGAGATAACCCTGAATTATGGGTACAACTGGGGGAAGAAGCCAAAAATACAAACCAGGTGATTCTGGAAACAGTGCAGGAGCTGAAGAATGAGATGGCTCGATTGCGAGAGGACAACGCATGATTAACAATGGAACAAGAAAGAATTTTAAAAAGTTTGTCTGACAGATAGAACCAGCCACTAGTTAATCCTAGCACGGAATAGCATAGAATATCAGAAGAACAGAACCATCATGTGCCTCCTAAATGATTAGAGGAACAAGAGGAACGTTCTGATAATGCGTATGAACAACAAACCTCAAAAAGGCAAAGGGTGGAGTTACAAGGGGAATTTCGTACGATTAAACCACCGCACTTTGATGGGGAACAAGAAGAAGCAGCTGAAGCATGGTTGATCAATATGAACAAGTATTTCCAGTTGTATGAGTACGACCATAACCTTAAGGCGCGATTGGCCATTTTCCAGTTGTAGGGAAAAGCTACCTTATGGTGGGAAGAAGTTAAAATTGTAAAGGGAGTAACCAAGCAGACTATTACTTGGGAAAATTTCCAAAGGTATTTTAAGGAGAGGTATTTAACCGAATGCTTCTATGATGAAAAGGCAAGGGAATTCCATGATTTGCGGTTGGGGCAGCAGACCATGGACGAATTTATCACCTGTTTTACTTCCTTGCTCCGATATGTACCATATATAAGGGAGGAAAAGGCGAAAGTGCAACGATTTGTTAGCAGTTTGCCACCGTATATGCGGGAGAGGATTGAGTTTGACAATCCAAAGTCAATGGATGAGGCAATTCGTAAAGCCAAAATTTGCTATCAACAAAGTAAGCAAAAAGGGGAAGTTGCTGGTAGGAAATGGAATGAGAAAAAGAGTTTCAAGTCAATCGGAAGCAACAAAGGAAATTGTAATGGCGAAAACAAGGGGAATGGCAAAGGACTGAACAATAGGATCCCATGAAGAACTGCATCTAAATTCAAGACAGTAAATGAGTCCCGGGTCAGTGAGCAGCATGTAAGATTGGACAGCGAAGGGATAGCAAGACCCCCGGTGCAGTACTGGGGCTGTGGAGGGCCGCACTACGTCAAAAACTTCCCACAATGTAAGGGCACTGAACAACTATCCCAAATTCATGAAGCTTCAATGGTTGGTGAGGTTGGACGTAGCGTGCCAAGAATTAATGCAGCTCTGGATGATCGGCAAGTGGAATATCAACCAACCATGGTCGAATTTGAAGGTAAAATCTCAGACTTTACCATAGTTGTTTTAATTGACCCAGGGGCTACACTAAGTTATGTAAGTCCAAAAATAGTAGAACGTTGTAATTTACAGCCTGCTAAATTCAAAACCCCTTGGCTAGTACAATTGGCTACTTGGGCCAAGAGGCGAGTAATGGCAGAAATCAATCATTGTTCCTTTACCATAGCTGGACAACCGGTAATGGCTGATTTAAATGTACTCCCCCTTGGTTCATATGACGTTTTGATTGGAATGGACTAGTTGGAAAGACACTAGTCTTTAGTGGACTGCAAAACCAAGATTATATATTACAGAGATCAGCACGGAGTTAGGAAGGAAATGCAGGGAATTAAGCGACCTGTGCAGATCCGACCAATAACCGCAACCCAACTAGCAAAATGTATCCAAAAATAGTGTCATATTTATGCTATCCAAGTGGGATATGATGATTCTAAGGATAAAACAGCAACACTGGATGGCATCCTTGTGATACGAGAGTTTACAGATGTGTTTCCGGAAGAGATCCCTGGATTACCACCAGAAAGGAATATAGGCTTTACCATTGAATTGGTACCAGGTGCAGCTCCGGTGTCAAGAGCACCTTACAGAATGAGTGTGCCTGAGTTAACGGAATTAAAAATGTAGTTGCAAGAATTACTGGATAAAAACTATATTCGGCCCAGCGTATCACCATGGGGAGCCCCAGTATTATTTTTTAAGAAAAAAGATGGAACCTTGCGGATGTGTATTGATTACTGCTAGCTGAATAAGCTGACCATCAAAAACAAATATCCGTTACCTCAGATTGATGAACTGTTTGATCAAGTGAAAGGTGCAATGGTGTTCTCTAAGATTGATCTGCGATCAGGTTACCATCATATCTGAATTAAAGAAGAAGACATTGCTAAAACCGCTTTCAGAACAAGGTATGGTCATTATGAATTTGTGGTATTACCTTTCGGACTAACGAACGCCCCTGCAACCTTTATGTGTCTAATGAACAACATATTTCATCAATATCTAGATCGATTCGTACTGATATTTATTGACGATATATTGATATATTCTCGCACCAAAGAGGAGCACCAAGAACATCTCAGAATGGTGCTACAGACCCTTCGAGAACATCAGCTATACGCCAAGTTTAGTAAATGGGATTTCTTCAAGGAAGAAATCCAGTACTTGGGTCATGTAATTACAAGGGAAGGGATTGCAGTGGACCCAGAAAAGATAAAGGCTATAATAGAGTGGCCCATACCCAAGGATGTAGCAGATATACGGTCCTTCATGGGATTAGCTGGGTATTATAGATGATTTGTGGAAGGCTTCTCCAAAGTGGCCTTCCCCATCACTTCATTGCAGAAAAAGGGGAAAGCATTCCAATGGACCCCAAACTGCCAGAAAAGCTTTGAGCGGTTAAAACATCTGCTCACTACAGTGCCCATTTTGAGTATCGCTGATCCTGATAAGGATTATGTGGTATGCACCGACACAAGCAAAGAAGGTTTGGGAGGTGTATTAATGCAGGAAGGTAAAGTGATTGCATACGAGTCTCGGAAGCTGAAAGAGAACGAGCAAAAATACTCTGCTTACAATTTAGAATTGGCTGCCATCATACATGCCTTAAAAATGTGGCGGCATTATCTTATGGGCAGGAAGTTTTTATTGCTAACCGACCATCACAGTCTGACAAATTATTTTAGCCAGCCCACTTTGAATGCTAGACAAGCAAGGTGGGTAGATTTCTTAAGTGGTTTTGATTTTGACATTAAACATTTACAGGGAAAGGAAAATCGAGTGGCAGATGCCTTAAGTTGAAAGGTACAAAATTTGTACGAAATTTCCATCAGTGGATGGAAGAGTCCTTTCGGGGAAATGATAGAGAAAACAGCAGAACAAGATGTTGAATATAAGAAAATAAAACAACAATTGCAGTAGTCCTCCAATGAGAAAAATCAGCAAGGACATGAGTTGGACAACGCAGGAATGTTGTACTACAAGAAAAGATTATATGTACCAAACCAAAACAGTATTAAAAATCTGATATTGGATGAATTCCACATTAGCCATTACGCGGGTCACCCAGGTTACCAGAGAATGATTACAACAATTCAGAAAGATTACTTTTGGCCGGGGATGAAGAAGAACGTGGCTGAGTACTTGGCACAGTGCTTAGAATGCCAACAAATTAAAGCAGAACATCAGGACCCAGCCGAATTATTACAACCACTACCTATTCCATAATGGAAATGGGAAACCAATTCCATGGATTTTATCACTGGACTGCCCAAGACCAAGAAAAACAATGACTCCATTATGGTGGTTGTAGACAAGTTGAGTAAAGCTGCACATTTTATACCTGTGCAATCCACGTATAGGGCTGCACAAATCGCTCATATCTTTATGCAGAATGTGTTCAGATTACATGGGCTTCCAAAGACAAAAATTTCGGATCGTGATGTGAAATTTACATCCGCCTTTTGGAGAACGTTATTCGCTGAATTGGGAACTCAGCTGAACTTTAGCACTGCGTATCATCCTCAAACCGACGGACAGATAGAACGAGTAAACCAAGTGGTAGGGGATATGTTAAGGGCTTATGTAATGGTACAACCTATGCTGTGGGAAGAATACTTACACTTAGTGGAATTTGCGTATAATAATGGGTATCATACCTCAACGCAAATGAGTCCTTTCGAGGTTTTGTACGGTCGGAAATGCCGCACACCTTCAAGCTGGGGCAGAACCGAAGATAGACTGAGTTTAGGACCAGACATGCTTACGGAAATGGAAGACATGGTAAAAAAGGTGCGCGCCAATTTGAAAGTTGCTCAAGACAAACAGAAAAATTTTGCTGATCGCAAAAGAAGGTTCAAGAAATACCAGGTTGGAGACCATGTTTATATTAATATTCAAGCCAAAAGGAGTACCTTGCAGTGGAGCGGGTGTGCCAAACTAGCACCCCGATACTGTGGACCATTCCAAGTCTTGGCAAGGATCGGAACAGTGGCATACCAACTCGCCTTGCCAAGCCACATCCGAGTTCACAATGTTTTCCATGTTTCTGTGTTAAAGAAATATGTCTATGATCCTAGACATGTGATGAAATGGCAGGATATTCAGGTGGGAATTGTTGATTACAATGAGCCTAGCAAAAGAATTTAAAAAAAAAAAAAAACTTAGAACGTTGTCTGTGGCAGGTCGAGCCGGAAGGAGAGGGTCTGGTCGAGCCACTGAGCATCCTCGACCGGAGAGAAGTGCAGCTGCGGAGACGAGCTATTACCCAAGTTAAAGTGCAGTGGCGGCATTATGGACCTAAGGTGGTGATGCAGGAGCATGCACTCAGACGGGAAAAGCTTGCTGTTCCTATGTTTTTCCTCAGTTAGAAATAGGAAAATGCCATCTTTTTAGATAGAATAAGGCATGACAAAGAAAAGCTAAGATTTTTTAGGTACTGTTGCTTTGTTTGGGTAATTGCTTTTGTAATAAAGCAGCTTGAGATAGGAAGAAACAAAAATGGAAAAATCAATTCCTAAGTAGGAATTTTTTCTTTCCAGTAAAGTTTTAGAATTAGAATTTTATATATGCATGGAAAAAACAGTGTCAAGGGTCCTGGAAAAAGGCGCGGACCTGTGTGTGAAGGATAAGAATAAAATAGTTAGCTGTGTAATAAAAAGGGGCCGCGCGCTGTTCATAGGGTGTTTTTTGATTGAATAGAAGAGGATAGAAATTGGTTCCAAACTGGCGGTGTTAATTTGGATATGAATGCTGTAAATTGTATTGAATGGTGCGCATACTGTCAATTGCCAATGCTATTTTGTATATGCCTGTAAGTTGAATTGAAGCTGGGTGCATAATTTCAATATGTTATTGTTGTCAATGGTTTAATGTTGTATGCCTGTAGCGTTGAATGGAAGGTTGGACAGTCTATTGAGAGACTGTGTTAATTTCCGCATAGCATGACTGTTAACCCAATGAATCCTTGCGTTGTCGGTCGATAACAAACGCTGTCCTCATAATTGAAACCGTATCGTTGTGACTTTGTGTGTATCGGACTGTGCGCTGCCTCCATAACCTCTGTGCGCATCATTTTAACTGAAACCTCTGTGCACTGCCTCCATAACCAAGAGCTGTTCGTATTGTGTGTTAACCTCTGCGCGCGCGGGTGTCATAATATTAATACGCACTGTTTTAAATTGAAAGGTTTTTGAATTGGTTTTAATCCATACAAATCTGCTGCGGCAACAATCCGAAATAGGTAAGAATTGCGTTGGTTATGCGGAATCGAATGACCCGTGGATAGGTTGTGTGCCACGTTGCCTGGAGTAATATTCCACGTTCATAGATTTGTGGAGACAAGGAATTTGTGTGCAGACTATTTATATACCAGTTCCTTTAATATTGTGACAGATCCATTAAGTTATATATATATATATTGTGGAGCAGAGATTTCATGACCGAGGGTCTCCACAATTTGCATGAAGAACAGATAGAAGACATAGAAGGTATAACGATCAGATTGGGAAGCTTGTCTTTGGAACCAGACAGCAGTCCATCACTAACCCTCAATCTTTTGGAGCAAAATGCATGGCATGATGGAAGCCTTTATTACCTTATTAGTTCGTTGGTCCTAGCATAGGTAGTGGTAGGATTGTCTTAATAAGAAGATAAATAGGCACGACTTGTTGTGTTTAATAGAATGAAATTAAAAGGAGGGGGTTGATTACCCACTAGCCATTTCTTGCTCAATTTTGGCCCACCTTGATGATTTTTCTTTTATATTCATTTTGGTGGAGCAAAGGGATATAACATCTTTGAATTATCCCCATCTCTTCTATTTATACCGTCTCTAGTTGTTTATCATTTGGTGTCCTTGGTCTTTTTGAAGAAGCATCACACTTTCTTGCATGCATATTACCACATGCAAATGCAACAAAAGTGGAGGCAACCTAACTTATTTGTTTACATTTTGAGGCAACCTAACTTATCTGTTTACATTTTGAGGCAACCTAACTTATCTGTTTACATTATTGTCAGGCCAACATCTTTAGGGACCAACGGTTGCATGCTTGGCTCTAGTTGGGGTTACTTGTGTGAGGCTATTTTTAAGAGCTTGTGGGGCTTGAGGAATGCAATTAATGGATCCTTGAAGTAGGTCTTATGACCTTGACAGTGAAAGCAAGTACTTGTAAGATTGAGATATTGCACAAGTTGGTAGACATTTTTATGCCCAACTTGTATATTGGTGAATTTATTCAAATTGCTAGAGACTCGAGAGATTGTCTTGAATGCAAATATATTTATTGGATTGAGGTTGGAAGGTTTTTTGGAGCTCATGCTAGACAAGTTTACCAATGGGTTAAACAAGCCTTTTTAAGAAATCATTGATAATGCTTTGTAAGCCTTGATATACCATATGAGGTTGTGAAGCAAAGCTAAAGTCTATGTTGAGAAAATTTCAATCTAATGAGAAAAGAAAATTAGGGTATTTGCAATGCCAAGACATTTACCATAAGATGACCATGTAGCTTGAGGGGTCCCTAAATGTTAACATAAAAATGTGTTAGTCATATTCTGTCTATTTTTATTATGTTGGTCATAAGGTTCCCATGGCTCTTGGACACCCGTTCAAATTATACTTTTAAATGTGATTCTTTTAACAAAATAGCCAACATGTGAATGTTGGCTACAATCAATAGTTGTATCCTTATACCCATTGGAAATTTCATGAGAGGATGAGAGATATGAACATAACAATTACGCTGTGACAAACTTTTGGACTTTCTTATGCTCCTTTTTCTTTGATGTCACTATAGAATGGCCAATACATGAGGAGTGTGCTATTTTAAGGGCTCCCCTTGTTTTTAGCTAAGGCCAAAATGGGAGGACACATGCAAATGTAGACAAAGGAACCTCAAGATTGAAAACATGTGAGAGTAAAGATTGGTTGTATTGTCGCTCAAATTTTACACAAAATTGTGACAACGCTTAGGATAGGTGTTGTCACTTTGATCCTTGTCCTTTTTGTTTAAGCTGTCTCCTAACTGTAGGCTATCAAGGGTAGTTCCTATGAATGAGATGATAAATGGCTTGTTGGGAACCAACAAGCTAAGGAGACGCAACTGAATGGCGTAGCAACTTGGTTGAGATTTAAATGGCAAGCATGATATGATTATTAAGCACAATTTGATTAGATTCCTTTAGACTATAAGTCAGAGACCAATGCCTTAAGGATTAATTACTTGCACAATATGAATTAGATTCCAAGTTACCAAATGAACAATTGCTGCAAAATGCAAATTCTATCCTAAATGAAATGCAAGACATAAATCTATGTGAGATGCAAGCTCTTGGTAGATTTTAATTATATGCCTAATCTAAATGTATCCTTTCCCTCAATTATTTTGAAGGTAATCTCGAATGCAAGTTGTAGAGAGAAGTCCAAAGGAAGGAGGCTAAGGCCTCATTAACAATACCTCTTGTGGAGTTCTAACCACTTGAGTGGCTTCGTTCCTACTAGGGGTTGCCCAGAAGAGAATTGTAAGGTCACTATCTTAACTGCGGATGAGGGTCTAGATTTTGCAAATTGTGTGAGAAAGGTGGTCTTATCTTTCTTACAACTAAGCTTATGCTTGGAGGTTAATTTTTAGAAATGCACTCCTAAATTAAGATGAAGATGCAAGATACGAGTGATTGCTTCAATGAGATTATTAAATTTGTTAAGTGCTCCAACAAGATTAGATTACTTGAAATCGACATGCTTATTTAACACGAGATGACAAGAGCAATATGAGTAAATAAATGAAGCACTTAAAGAATAATTATCCCAACGAAACAATATTAGCAACTTCCATTATTCAAGAGCTTATTATAGTGTCAAAATGATATAATTCAAATCTTTTTATGATGAAATGATTTAGTAATTAGGCACAAGAAAAATCTTAGAAGACTTATTCCTTAGATCATAAGTCAGTGAAGCACATTAGGTGATCTTAAACACAATATTGACAAGCTCAATAAGAGATTGTTAACAATGATTTTTAATTAAACTAATGCAACTACAAAAATGAGATTCCAAGAATGCAAAGTGCAATAATAATGCCAAGATGCAAATATGCAAAATGCAATTGTTGGAAACCTTTGAGCACTACTTGGGAGGTGAATCAGCAGTGTGATCTATATGCGATATTTGCCTTCTATTAACTTCACTTACTGAACCACACATATATGCACCAACAACTCATTAGGTTATCCATGCATAAAAATTCAAGTAGCTAAATCATAAACCATGTGAGCAACATAAACAATAAACAATGTACACAATCACATCATCACACATGAGACGTGAGATATCTAGTGGAAACCCTTCTGGGAGAAAAACCATCCTTGTTGTTGTTGCTCTACTATGAATTTATATTATGTCAAGCAATGATCTTTTACATAGCTTGCTGATTCCCATCAGCATGGAGACTCAACCTCATATACGTAATGCTAACACCGATTGGCTAGGAGACTCGATACTATTGATCAATTGTAAGACTCTGTTCTCTATAGACTAGCATCTGCTAAAGCCCACCACGATCAACGATCCTCGCCTGGTTACTCCTGAACTATCAATCGACTCTTACGGACTTCGATCTGCTGGTCACCACCATGACCAATGAGCCTCACCTAGGTTTTGCTGAACTATCCAACCACCATTGGATGAGAAACTTGTTCCTTTGTTGAAGCTTTGCAATCCCTGCTCCTCTACCACTATGTGGACCTCCTTTCATGTATTTTCAAATT
This sequence comes from Pinus taeda, assembly GCA_000404065.3. Classification (NCBI taxonomy): domain Eukaryota; kingdom Viridiplantae; phylum Streptophyta; class Pinopsida; order Pinales; family Pinaceae; genus Pinus; species Pinus taeda. The sequence goes on along the minus strand of APFE030019905.1, from coordinate 1,440 downwards.
GGATCCCAAGACACTATGCTCAAATAAATCAACTCTGCATACATGTTCTCAGCACTAAGATCTCATCATCAAATCAATATAAAACAAGTGCACAAAATATGTGCTCTCCAATAGTAATCTATGGCCACAAATTTGAATACTATCAAACCTGCACAACAATAAAATGATGCATAATACAAATAACATCATAAGACACATGGCTATGTGCTACATGCATCAACAACTCCTGCAAAACAAGTATGAGAGGATCGCCAACATATACTCCAACAACATACCAAACTCTCCAAACGCTCTCTACACTAGTAGCTCCAATTTTGATCTATTTTGCAACATGTTTCAGATTTGCACACTATTTATTCATTAGCACTCATGGACTGAAACATCTAGGCTCTACTCAAGGTTTGAAGCATAAACTCATTCTCTGATACCTTCTCACTCTCATACATCCTCAACTTAATCAACCCAACAATCAACCACCACATAGCTCCAAGATCAAGTATATAAATCATGTAGGGTGAAATTGAGCTTGGGGCTAGGATCAAAGGTGCACAAATTGGACCAAATCAATCCATTAAGGTCATTACCAGTGCACTAAATACATTCACATCATGAGAGGACCTTTTTAAACCATTTTTGACTTTTTCAACCAATTCTGAAAGCCTTTGGGAATTTCCAAACTAATTTCCTTTCGAATAGCGCGAGGAATGCGAAGGAAATGTTGTGAAAGGCCTCAATCACATTCTTGACATTGTCTAAACTTGACTAGGGCTATAACCACTCCCATAGGCTAGCCTCCATGTGACTGGAGCATTCCAGTTGCTCCCATAGGCCTTTGTGCATGTGACTGGGGCTTAGGCTTAGTAAAAACATTAGTTCTTTAGTCCAAAACCTTTGCCACTTGTTGGATCACTTTCCCCTGCATCTGTACTAGCCTCCAAACCTTTGACATGGCCTCTGACACATTTGCAAGTAGATCAAACATGCCTCCCAAGTTGACTTAGAAGGTGTTAAATTTGGACAACTAGGTCCAAACTCCATGTTCTGATGCTCAGATTAAGAGGCTAATATTTTTGTTGGATTCCTCTTTCTGAGAGGTGTAAAATCCATATAAAAATAGTCTTAATCCGATGAGCAGAACTTATATTTTTAATTTATTATTCTTAATAAATTATATGTGCAAGGTCGGCCAGTTTTGTAATGTAGGCTCACATGCCCAACAGATGTGTCACACACCCTCATTGATGGATATAAATACAGGAAAAGTTGGAGAGAATTTCATCACAACACAACTCACATCTTCCTCTCTCATCCTAAAGAGTACGAGCTACTTGGAGGACGAATTTCAGCCACACGTGGGAAGGACGAAGAGGACAGACCGTACGACTGAGCTGTAGTACGATTTTCTGCTGCTAGGGTTTCGCAGAAAGTTTGACCAGCGTT
>APFE030019898.1:0-15315 GCA_000404065.3 Pinus taeda | reverse complement strand
CCCATGAGGACAAGGGCAAACACACCAAGTTCCAAAAGTTGTGGCTTGGACCATTTCAGATTTGTGAGAAAATAGGCCATTCAACCTTTCTATTGCAAGACTTAACAGGTTTGAGGGAGTCTCTCCCTGTAAATGGCCTTATCCTAAAAAAGTTCTTCAATTGAGAAGGTGACCCCTTCTCCCTTTTTGTTTCTATAGAATTTTTTCTTAGTTTGTAGGTTTTAGGAAATAAAGTTTAAAGGCATATTCCATTGACCTTTCACTATATTTGAAAAAGTTGTCTCATAGAAATATCATGAATATTTGCTTTCAAGTAATAGAACTTTCAATCGAAAGAGACAATTTTGGGAAATTAGGTATCATTGTATTATGAAATCACAAATTAAGTTTGATCAATTCCTCCTTAGAGCATAAGAGTAATGGGAGTTATTTTCTATTTTCAAGTTGGCCCCAAAAGGTTATTGATATTAGAAATGGAGGTCAGTTCAATATCAGCATCTTCAACTCTTAACCTGTCATCCATAAATTCTCAAAGAAGTGATTGTCCACCCCATTCATTAAAGATGATGATTTTTCAGAGTGTAATTCTAAAATATAAAGATGTTAAAGATAAGAGGTCTTATTACAAGCCTGCTTACCATGTTCATAGGGAAATAGCTTAACTGACATTACCAATACTTCCTACCAAAACAGGGTAATAGCTTGAAATTTCAAGACAAGGAGTCTCATCATGAGCTAGCTTGTTCAGCTAAACTACTACCAGTGAGTGGCATTGTCAATAGCTGGCCACCAAACCAGGACAATGGCTTTTTATCCTGTCAATGACAGAAAAGAGAAAGATGAACAAAATATGAAAGTATGTCTTGAATTCATTTTGATAATCATACTCTTAATTGGATGGGACAATGGAAAATTACATGGTTAAAAAGGTAGCCCTGTCGAGACTATAAACGTTTGCTGGCAGCAGAGGCTCTACCTGTGACAGGCGAGTTTACTATAAAAGCTGATTTGAGGAGATTTTTCTATTTTTACCATTAATAAACCAACAGAGGCCTACTTGAAACTTAAAATGTATCAATTTCAAATTAGCAAAAGGAGGAAGTTAGCAAAATTACTTCTATGATAGTCAGAATGCATATATACCTAGTTATATCAGAATTTTCTTTTATAATTGGAACTCTATTGTAAAAAAGTTTTAAAGTATTTTTGATTTTCCCAGAGATAACTGGTTCTTCCAGTGAATCGCCAATTGTTGTGCTTTGCAAACAACCCCCCATTTCATATTATTTTTATTCACAAAAAACATTAAAATATGAAATAGGTCCCTTTAAAAATAAAATTGATATCAAAGCTTTGACTTTTTAAAAGTCTGATAATCAAAGGGGCGCTTTAGGAATAAACCCTTTAAAAGCAATATCTATTCAAAAGCATAAATAAAGAGAATATGTGGCTATTGCGATAAAGCGATCGCAAGATCGCATATCGCAATAACATGAAGGATGCACCAAATGGCCAAAGGACTTCCCCCCGATGCGATAAAGCTATCGGCGATATCGCAATCGGCAATCCCCTTATGCACCACTTAAGCGCCCCACATCAAGGCCCCGATACGATAAGCTATCGGCGATCGGCAATCGGCACACCCCCTTATTTTTACAAACTTCGTGCATATGCCTTTCGCCGATGCGATATCGCAATCGACAATCGGCGAGTCCCCTCGTTTCATCCTTAATGCGCATATGCCTTTCACCGATGCGATATAGCAATCGGCGATCGGCAATACTCAAAGCATTGTTAAAGCCAGTCATGCGCCCCCTCCCGATGCGATGCGATAAGGCACGATTCTCAATACAAAAGTCGTTAAAGTGATTGGAGAGCCCAATTTAATGATAATTAAGGCATAATCACTCCCGCTCGGCCGCCAATACGCCCATTGCATGCTTTAAGAGATTTACAACCAAATATTGGTATAATGGGCATTTATAAGGTGGCAGACCCTATACGGTCACTTAATGAATCCATGTCCTAAGATCTGCCTATAGATCGTCTCCGTGCCGTTTTACAAAAGCAAAGTATATCAACGTTCCTCTTTTTCATTTTGCTATCAACTGTGAGTTTTACTGCTATCTCTGTGTTACGCCAAAATCGCCTCTCTGTGTAGAATACAGTTTTACAAAAAGATTCGGGCACAATGGGTAAAAAATCAAAGAAAGTTGCAGGTGTTTCCAATCCACTTGCTGCACCACAAGCAATAGTAAACAACAAGAAGGGCCTGATATCTGACACAACATGCGCAGGCCTTGCCAGAACAACTTGGCAAGGAACTTATGACTTGTTAGAGGCCGAGAAACCAACGCAGACGGTAGAAGAGGCTACTGCTGATTCATTGAAGAAATCAGAGTGCACTCTCAAGGATTTGGCCGATTCCTTCCTCCATAGGATAGCGGCAAGGGAACAAATGCTCCCATACACCGATGTCGTGAAATGGGCAATTGAAGAAATCCCCATCACAGACCGAACTTTCATCGCAAAGGACGGGAGGATTTTTGGGTCCTTTAAGCCAGAAGATCTGAGGCAAATGTATCATTTGCCTAAGCCAGAGAAGATATATAATAGCGCATTTCTGGAGAAATTCGCAAGTGAGAACGAGATTGAGTCTGAACCTATCAAGGACTGGAGGCAGAATCCAAATAAGCACAAGCATGAATCCTCCGGTAAGTACTCAGTCGATTCTCTGTGTTATCCTTATTGCTACGCCAGTATAATGATGTGTAGATTGTGGGGTTTGCATGACTCTGCCATTTTTACCATTGAAATGGTTCCTCTCATGGAGGCGGCAGTGAACAATTGGATTATGGATTGGGCTACTATCCTTTCGGATAAGTTAGCATTAGTTGTTAGTGACTTTAGGAACAAAACTAGAGTCACTGAGAGGAAAATTCCCCCCTTCTACTACAGTGCATATATCTTGGATACCTTGTGTTTTAATTCTGAATTCCCTATTCTTGGTTGGAGGTGGACCGCACAGGACCCCTCGCCCATTCATATTTACCATCGCAAGATGTGGAAGTCATCCCATAAAAACCACATATATCAAATTTGTAATGGTTTCATGGTTCCTGTTTATTATGCAATTTTTGATAAGCCTATTCCTAGGATCTCCTACCTAGCCTCTTTTGACTTGCCAGCAGTGGGTAGTTGGTTTAGCGAAGAGTATTTTACTTATGTTAGAGTATTTGGCAGCCAAGCTAATCCTCATGTCCTCCCGTTATATGTCCCTGACAAACTGCTAGCAAGGGAAATTGCCTACCAAATTTCAGCTGAGAGCACCACACAGACTCTCAAAAAGGAGAATAAAAGGGGATGGCCTACTTTTCCCTTCATATGTGGAGTCTTCACCCTGCATGATTTAAAACATGTGGAAAAGGAGGCCAAGAAGATGCAAGCTTTAAATCTTGCCACAATTCCAAACAGAGCGTTTGACCCAAAGCGAACTGCAGAGGCCGCTTTGGAACATGCCAAATTAGCGACATTTGATCATAAGGAAGATATGTTCGATGATGTTTTCTCTGCATCCGAATCGATATTTCAAGCCAAACAGCTCGCTAAGATGCGATACAATGATGAAAATTTAGTTGAGTTTAATAAACTTAGGGAGGAGAGGTTGCAAACTCTTCCTCTAGATTTATTAATCCCAACCAAAGCAACATCATCAAGCGAGCCTGGCCAACAACAGACAAAGGAACCTCCTGATACAGCAAAGACTAATAATAAAGAGCAGGAGGAGCAACAAAAGAAAGATCGAGAAGAGAAGCTGAAGAAAGAACAACAAGCGCGCTTAAGAAAAGAACAACAAGAGCGCTTAAGAAAAGAACAACAAGAGCGCTTAAGGAAAGAGCAGGAGGAGCGCTTAAGGAAAGAGAAAGAAGAGCGCTCAAAGAAAGAAGAGGAAGATAGACAGCGCAAAGAGCACGAGGACAACCAGCAAAGGGAGCAGGCAGAGATGCGGTAGAAGGAACAGGAGCAGCGAGAGAAGGAAAAACAAGAACAACTGCTAAAGGAGTCCCAGTCTAAACAAACCACCACCGATACTAACAAGGGTGCCGTCACAGACCCTGAACTGCAAAAGGAATGGCAGCATTTTAGTACCATTATCAGTGGAGGAAAAGACTCACAGAATACTGATACTCCTAAAAGTAGCAGTGTACAGGATGATACCTCATCTCAGGCTTTGAACGGAACCAGCGGCCCACCTAAAACTAAGGATGTAGAAATAATTCCAAAGGGTCCTAGTGACCAAATCACTCTCCAAGTAGAAGATATTCCTCCATTGAATGTCTTCTACAGCCCAAAGCACAGAGCCGTGTTAAAGCGATCGAGAAAGAGACAAAGGCTTGATCAACTTTCCATCTTTCCAGAACAAACAGTCATGGGCAATGTAGTGTGGAAGGAGAAACTAGATCCCTCCGATGATCTAACCAAATTGTCACAGTACGCTGGAGCTTATTCAGCTGCAACTATCGACAAGGCATCGGAGGTAAGTCTTCTATTAAAGACTAAAGACCAGGAGATCTCCACGTTGCAAACAGAATTAGCAGATGTTAAACAGAGGGCAATACGAGCCGAAGAAAAATTAGCAGAACAACAACAGAGGACAGCGCGAGCAGGCAAACAGTTGGCAGAGCAACAGTAAATAAATAGCCAATTGGCTAAGCAATGGGAGGAGGAGAAACAGAACATTAATCAAGCAGCAATCCTGAAACAAAATGAGTTGACAGAGGCTTTGGAGCAATTAAAAGCAGCGAATGAGCAATTGTTAAAAACCAAAGATGAGCATATTGCTCAAATTACAACACAGTTAGAGAATATCAAAGGAGATTCGCAAATAATGGAATTCAGAAAAGAAGCGATGTTAATCAACGATGTGCTTATAGCGCAAGTTAAACTCTTGGCTCAATACCTCTCTCAAGCGGAACCACTCTGCGAATTAACTACAGCTGTAAATGAGCAGGTAGAAAAGGCAAGAGATGACTTGAATCAAGCCGATGAAGCTATTACAGCCTACCTCGAATGGAAAGATTCGAAGTCGGGGAAAGACTCCAATTTGCCAAGAATACTTGAGGTTCATAAGGACATACTATTCACAGAGTGGCACACACAGGTGTTGAAGGCAGAAAGGGCAGCTTCAAGGTGTAGATTGACTTCTAGCAATTTGATTGACCTAGTCAATGATACACTCTACATAGCAAACATCGTTTCCCAGTTTACACTTGGAAAGGTAACTACAACAAATACATTGGAACAAACGTGTTATCCAGAGTTAGAAAGCAGAGGAAGGTTAATCGCTGGGGTTAACAGTTTAAGCATAGAAACATATTGGCATTTCCTAATCAAACCTCATGAACAAAGAGCCGCCCTCAAATGCTTAATCGATGCCGTTCAATGTATGATCCCCAACATCCAAGACGCCACCTACGCTGCCTAGCTCAGTTCGCGGCTCAACAAACCTCCTGAAATTGGGCCAATGCTTGCCATCAATCAACTTAGGTTCAAAGGAAAGCAGCCGACAGAATGAATCACCCTCCAGCTCCTCAGATCACTAGCAGAAATAGCAACAAGAAGTTATTGATATCAGCTTAGTTAGCATTCCTGTTTTATATATATTTAGATTAGCATAGTATTTATAGACCCTTTCATGTTTTAAGAAAGGGTCGTAAAATTTTGTAATAGACTTAATAGACTGAAGTTTGCACTATTGTGCTTCAACCTTTATTCTTTTATGAAACTCGACCAGTCACTTTTACTTTAATGGAGAAATTTCTTGATTCAATTGTGCACTACTGTCATTGATTGAGGAATGTTTATGCGTTGAGGGAAAAGCCATGCATAGCGATTGATATCTGAGATTGGCCTGCAGCTCAAATGGTACTTCTATCTTTGTCTGAAGTCATTTTCTGTATGTGAATTGTTATGTAATTATTTTGCTATCATTGATTGTATGCATGCGCTATAACAGCAAATCTGGTTCATTCCACTATTGGGTGATTGTATGATATGCTTTTACTTTCAATCATGTATACGACGATGATATAAAATGTGTAAAGTGTAGTAATATCGCTTTAAATCGTTGTGCTTAACTATTTAAGCACAGCAATCCTAAATAATTCAATATCTATGTCTTAAGGATACAGTCATCTATATGTTTATCTTTGAGATATAGAGCATCAAAAGCTACGCTTTAGAGCTCTATAGATTCCCGGGATAGTTTCATTTATTTATATTTTGTCAATAGTATCAGTCTTTCGCCTATCACTAGTGTTACTTATAAAACATTCACTCATCCCATTTTATCTATTTCTGGGAAACTGGTCCCATTATCCCCAGTCGAAGCCACTATCCCAAACGGAAAAGGAGTTGTACTAAGGTCCGGACCGGGTGGTTTCCCCAATGTTGGTGCAGCAATTTTCGAGGCATCAACACTGCTCTAGGAAACTGGTTCAGAGAGGATAACTTCACATACATAAGAGTTTTCGGCAACCTTGCTAGGCCTCATGTCCTTCCTTTATACATACCCTACAAGCTATTGGCTAGAGAATTAGCCTATCAGATTATGTCCGCAGGAGCAACCAAGACTCTGAGGACTTCAAAGAAGCAGGTTTGGCCTCCTTTTCCTCTAAGATGTGGTGTTTATACTCTGCATGACTATAAGCATGCAGAGAAGGAAGCAGACAAGATAAATATGCTAAATCTCGCCACCATTCCTAATAGGCGATTTGACCTAAGGAAAGTCGTCTACAACGTGCTTGAACAGGCCAAACTCACAAAGTTTGATCATAAGGAAGACCATTTTGATGACTTATTTTCTTCAGCATAGTCATTATTTCAGGTCCAAGCACTAGCTAAAATGAGATATAACGACGAAGGGTTAATAAAATTCAATAAACTCAGAGAGCAGAGGTTGCAAACTCTGCTCTGGATTTACTAGCTACTGCCCCGACGACACAATCAAGTGAGCCTGAACAACGACTCATCAACAAACCTCCTGCTGCATCAAAGATTCTCGAGACAGATAAAGAGAAATAGCAGGAGAAAGCACAGAAGAAAGAGCAGGATAAAATATAGGAGGAAGAGCATAAAAAGGAGCAAGATAAGGGCAGCGAGAATTTCAATGTGGATACCCAGATTGATCCGAAATTACTCCAAGAATGGCAACAATTTGACTCCATCATAAGCAATCTGGAAGGTCCAAAAGGTGCCGATACACTCAAAGCAACAAATACACAGGATACAACATCAACAAAGGTTCCGAGTGAAGGAACCAGCGGCCTACCCCCTAGTACAGACTTAGAAATAATTCCAAAGGATCCCTAGGATCAAATCATTTTGCAGGTGGAGGATATACCTCCATTAGATGTCTTTTACAGTCCAAAACACAGGGTTGTAGTGAAGCAACAACGGAAAAGGAGAAGGCTTGATCAACCTTCCCTGTTTCCAGAACAAATAGAGACAACCAACGTAGTTTGGAAAGAGGAGTTTGATCCTTTCAATGACCTAACGAAGCTTTCCCAGTATGTCGGAGCCTATTCGGCGGCCACCATGGACAAGACATCAGAAGTGAGTAATCTACTAAAAGAAAAAGACCAGTCAATTATTTTGTTGCAAACACAGCTGTCAGAAGCACAACAGAAAGTTGAACAATTGGAACAACAATTGTCAACACAACAACAATTAAATAATCAACTGAATAAGCAGTTACTTGAAGAAAAACAGAGAGTAGACTCAAGCGCGATTCAAAAGCAGAAAGAATTATCAGAAGCATTGGCAAAATTGAAGACGATGAATGAACTAATGGCGAAAACGAAAGATGAGCAAATTACTCAGCTGTCACTTCAAATAGAGAAGTTCAAGAGTCTTCCACAACCGTCCGATTTTAGAACAGAAGTGCTATAGATTAATAAGGAATTGGTGACAGATAAGACTATTGTGTCATAATATTTCTCAAGTTGAGCCCCTTTGTGATATAACAGCATCGATAATCGATAAATCAGTTGATGCTAGACAAGATTTAGAGCAGGCCGACGAGACCTTGACAAATTTTCTTACTTGGCAAGACACCAGTGAGGGACAGGCAGCAAACCTACCCAAAATCCTAGAATCACATAAGGAAATCCTATTCTTAGAATGGCAATCTCAGTTGATGAAGGCAGAGAGAGAAGTTTCAAGATGTAGATTATCTACAAGTAACTTGATTGAACTAATCAATAACACTCTCTATCTATCTAATATGATTTCACAATGTACCCCAGGTAAATTGCTATCAGCTAAGACATTGGAGCAAGCATGTAATCAGGAGTTGGAAAAGAATGGAAGGTTAATCGCGGGTATTCAAAGTTTAACTTGGGACACCTATTGGTTGTTCCTAGTAAAACCATACAGCCAGAGAGCCGCCCTCAAGTGTCTAACAGATGCAATCGGTTGTATCATTCCCGAGATACACGATGCCACATACTCAGCTCAGCTCCATTCTCGTCTCAGCCACCCTCTAGAATTGGAACCAATGCTTGCAATCTGCCAACTCAGATCAAAGGGAGAACAGCTGAAATGATGAATCATGCTGCCGACTACTAACAAACTTGTTGTGGAGAAGATATTCAAGATCCAGTTGTACCAATTAAATAACATTTTATTTTTGTAGTTAGTTAGTTTAATTAAGTATTTATAGACCCTTTCATGCATTTAGAAAGGGTCCTCAGTTTTTGTATAAGACTCAAACCTGGAAGTTGCTCTATTGCACTTCCGGTATATTTTTTTATAAAGACTGGGCCATTATTCCAAATTTTAACGAAGAAGCTTTTATGTGGATATGCACTATTGCCTTGATATGCAAGTATCTCCGAGTTGAAAGAAGGAATTCGAATTGCGATTGATATTGGGAATGATTTACAGCACATATGGTACTACTATCTATGATCTGAATTCATTCTTTTATGTGAATTGTTATTGATTACTCTTGTTATTATTGAATATATGTATGTGTTTTCAACAACATTCTTTATATTTTTCACTATTGGATTTTTAAAGGACGTTATTCTTTTAGTCATACATGTATCAGTAATATATAAAAGATAAGTGTAACAATGTTTTATTAATTACTTTGTTCAACTATTTGAACAAAGCAATTATTATATGAATGAATGTCTTTGTTTATCAAATAGAGTCATCTATATGCTTATTTGTGAATAGATATTATCAAACATTGCACTTAGAAATAGAAATTTCCCAGGATAAAATAATTATTCATAATTATACTTTTTAGATTAAATCATTCATCCATTACCATTTTATTAGAAAACCAATCACTCATCCATCCCCTTTTTATTCATCATTGGGAAACTGGTCCCATTATCTCCAGTCGAAGCCACCACACCAAACGGAAAAGGTGTTACATTAAGGTCCGGACCGGGTGGTTTTCCCCGATGTTGTTGCAATGATTTTCGAGGCATCAACATTTTTGGTGCTAGAAGGAGGGCATGAACTATGAATGGTGAGTAAATCAAAACCTATAGACCATTCTGAGAGTAAATCTCCCTCCACCTCACCTCGGACCTCCCGTTTGCATTCTGGAACACCAGTATCCAAACGAGAAGAAGAGGAGTCAAATACCACTGCTCAATCCCATCATAATCCAGAACAATTAAGTCCTGAGTCTCTTGAAGTTCAGTCTCTCATCCAGAAACTTCAAGGCTTGTTGATATCACCACAGAAATCTAAAGTATCTCAAGGCAGTGATACTTCGCAATTCAATCTACCTCACCCTCTCGCCAGACTTCAAAGCGGAAAGCTCCATATTGAACCTACTGAATTTCCTTTACCAAAAAGGAAAAAGGCTAAAAAGAACACTGAAGGATCTGACAGTGAGACCTTTTCTTTGTCATCTTCCATTTCATCTTCTCCAATGTGAAGTCAAACATCCACTCCCCCATTACATATTGTTGTTCAGTAGGGACCACTAACTTCAACATCACAACCTATTCAATCTTCAATACCAACTCCTCCCCAAACACCTGGAATTTGATCGACAATTGTTATTAGTTCTAAGATGGCTCAGAATCCATGGAATATTCCTGGTGCGGTCACTATACCTGCACCATTACATCCATTACCTGATTATCCTGAGAAATGGTTACCGAAATTTAATCTAGATGCTGGAACATTAGCCGAAGAAGATATTACCAATTTCATGTTATTAGTTAATCTAAAAGGAGTAATAGAAGAAGATGTTGTCGTTAGGCTTTTCCCCTACACTTTACAAGGATCAGCTGGGTCTTGGTATTTTGCCCTACCCTCTGGATCCATTACTAGCTGGAACATCTTTCAAGAGCAGTTTCTCACTAAGTATGGCAATGATAGATCTTTAGCGTCACTAATTAATTATCTTTTGAATCTAAGGATAAAATCTAGAGAACCTATCAAGGAGTTTAACTCCCGATTCAATAAACTCTTGAATAAGATTCTGACCGACTCCAAGCCAAGTGAACAAATAAGAAGCGAGTGGTATATAACAACCCTACCTTCAAATATAGCCATTTTTGTAGATAGAGCTGCAAAACCAACTTTAGCCAAAAACATGAAAGAAGTGCTTGCTATAGAGAAACACATTATTGCTTTAGAAAAGAAAGCTGCTCTTGAAGATAGGAAATCCAAAAAAGTTTCTTTTAAATATGATTCGAAAAAGAAAACCCCTAAATATCCATATGATATGGAGGGTCTATAAAAGGTCCTCAAAACAATGTCAAATGAAATGGTTGAAATCAAAAAACAAGTAGCAGAAACTTCAACAAAGAAGCCATTTAGAAATTTTAAGAAACCTGAGTCAAAACCACCCAATGTTATATCTAATGCAGACTCAGATCTTGAAGAGGAAGAAGAAGAAGAAACAATTTCACCATCCGATGAACCCGAAGAAGAGGATATTGTCAAATGCCATGTAATGTGGGACTTCATATTACCCAACTCCGACACAGAAAATGAACAAGAAGCTTTCCCTGTGACTACCAGGAGTAAAGGTTCTCCTGAACCTGTTTAGTCAATTTCAAAGAAAAGGAGCGCAGGTAATACTACTACAAAGGAAAAGGTACCCACAAAGAAGTTGGCGGCAACAACACCCCAAAATCAACCATCATCCTCAAATATACCTTCAACATCTAAGACGTTGGTAGTATCAGATTCAATGGATTACAATATTATTGATGATATGAAGAAGACAAAGGCAAACATTACTATGTTTGAACTTAGCAAACTCAAACATCAGCAGAAATTGCTTCTTAAGGAGCTAAATGCAGTACCTTCTTCACCTCTTCCTAGTGTTGTGATCGCTAAAGCTGCAAATGATTCAAGTCAACCGCCTTCTCGTAGAATTGAAGCTACTGATATAATTTATTGGAGACAGATCAAATTCCCATACTCCCCCTTTCCTCTTGACCTATGAGATCTATAATCGAAATCTACACAACTGTTTGATTGACTCAGGGGCATCCTCTAATATAATGCTAGCTTCAGTTTGTTCCAAACTGAACATTGAACCCCAAAAGTCTGCAATTCATACTGTGCAGTTGGATAGAACCAAGGTCCAAGTTTTAGGGGAAATAAACTCTGTAACTATCAGGTTATCAGCTGATCCACGAGTGGTTCAGAGAATTGATATTTTAATTGCCGATATACCTGAATTTTATGGCTTAATATTGAGTAGGGATTGGTCTGAGAAACTCCACGGTTATATTTCTACCAATTGGTCCCATATGTGGCTACCCTATAAAGGAAAGCCAAATCAAATCAAAATCGATCGGGAGAAACATATGACCCATACTGTCACTGAATTTGAACAGGAAAATCAACCAATAGCATTTAATAATAATATTTTGGGGAATTACTCTTCCGAATCATTATTTGGCAATTACACTACCCAAACATCTCCTTTCTCAGTGAATAATTTCACATCCCAAACCGAAATTTCTTCACAAGCTGATAGATCAAGATGTGTCAATATTGCTGAGAACACTGTAAATAAAATTATTGATAATTTTTAATTTGGTTCACTATACTTTGATGGGTCTAAATCCAGTGAAGGTGCAGGAGCAGGGCGTATTTTAGTTAGCCCTGAAGGAGAAAAAACTATGTTGTCATGTAGGTTGGAATTTGAATGCACAAATAATATAGCTAAGTATGAGGCCTTAGTACAAGGACTATATAAAGTTATTGGTCTTAAAGTTCAATATTTGAAAGTGTTTGGTGATTCAGAGATTGTCATAAAAAAAGTTAGAAATACAATTCACTGTCTTTCTAGTCACCTCAAGCACTAAGTCTTTGGTCCAGGAACTTATATCTCAATTTTTAGCATTCAATGTTTCTCCTATCCCTAGATCCCAGAATGCAGCAACAGACTTGCTAGCCAATGTTGCTTCTAAACTCCTACCTTCCGAAGATTACAGCCCAGACAAATTTTCAGTAGAGCTAATTTTTAGACCATCAATCCCTGACAATGTCACCAATTGGCAAGTGTTCAATCACGATGAAGACATTTTAAATTTTGACTTCCGACAAGTCCTCCGATGATCAAATCATTGATGAAAGTGATCATGACCTTCAAATGAAGGAAAAGCAGGAAGAAAACTCAATACCAAAACCAGTGGTTAAACTAGAGGATCTCTACGATATTAATGACAGGTTTAAATAGGTAACCAATTCAAAACTCCAAAGTTCCGCTTTAAGATTTGAGTTGATAAACCTAGGTACTGAGGAAAACCCTCAAAACATCAATTTGGGATTAGGACTTTCTGTGGAAGAAAGAACAACATTCATTAGGTTATTAAGAAAAAATAAACATGTCTTCGCTTGGAAATATGATGATTTAATAACATACGATACATCAATCATTCAGCATACCATTCCAATGCTTTCTGAACAAAAACCAGTCCAACAGAAGTTAAGGAAAATTCATCCTAACTTAGAGAGTCAAATAAAATCCGAACTAAATAAACTCTTGAAGGCTAAGATCATTTTTCCTGTTTGACATTCAAACTGTGTCTCCAATATGGTGCCTGTTAGAAAGTAAAATGGCGACATCAGGATTTGCATAGATTTCAGAAATCTTAATAAAGCAAGCCAAAATGATAACTTCCCATTACCTACCATGGAGCAGATACTCCATTCAGTAGTTGGTTCTGAGTTAATGTCCTTTTTAGATGGTTTTTCAGGACATAACCAGATTTTGCTCCATCCCGATGACAGGCTTAAAACTACCTTCATAACTAAATGGGGAACTTATGCTTACCAAAAAATGCCTTTTGGACTCATCAATGCAGGAGCTACATTCCAAAGAGCAATGGATATAGCATTCAAAGGATTGATCAATAAAACAGTAGTTGTCTATTTAGATGATATTACTGTATTTTCCAAGAAAAGGTCTAATCATTTACATGATTTAAATCAAATCTTTGAATGTTGCAGAATGTATGGTATCTCGCACAATCCCAAAAAATCCTTCTTTGCTCTTAATAAAGGAAAGCTCTTGGGCTTCATTGTTTCCAAAGATGGTATTTATATTGATCCGGATAGAATTAAAGAGATTTCTGATATTTCATTCCCTCATAACAAAAAATCCATGCAGTCATTTTTAGGTCAAATTAACTTTGTTAAAAGATTTGTTCCAGATTTTTCCCAGATTATTTTACCATTGCGAACAATGATTAAGAAAAATTCGGTGTTTAGATGGGGATCTGCAGAAAAAGAGGCATTTGACTCTATCAAACAATCAATAATGAATTCCCTTGCTTTAAGTACTCCCAAATTTTCAAATCATTTCATACTGTATACTCTCGCATCCACTTTGTCTTATGCAGCAGTGCTGACTCAGATTAATGATCAAAACTTGGAGGCACCAATTTCATTTTATAGTTTGAATCTTCAAGGTACTGAACTTAATTATTCAAAAGTTGAAAAGCAAGCCTTTGTTGTATACAAAGCTGTCAAACACTACAGGCCCTTCCTTTTAAAAGCTCATACAAAATTATAGTTCCTTTTTCAGCAGTAAGACAATTACTAATCCAAAGGGAATTAGGAGAAAAAAGAGCAAATTGGGTCACAACATTATAAGAATATGACTTGGAAATCAATCCAGCAAAGATTGTCAGAGGCCGAGGTTTTTGTAGGTTATTAGTAGGAGCATCCAATATTCAAGAATCAGAGGGTACAGAACACACTGAAGAAATCAATTAGATAAGTATCACTGATCCTGAATCACAATATGTAGATTTGATCTTCTATTTAAAAAATGGATATGCACCTTCTAATCTTTCCTATAAAAACAAACGTGCCATTAGATTAAAAGCAAAATAATTTATAATTGTAGATGATGTACTTTTTAGGCGAAATTATGATTCAATTTTATTAAGATGCCTAGAAAAACCTGAAGCGCAAAAAGTTTTGCAGGAGCTACATGACGGACCAGCATGAGGACATTTTGGAGCTGATACAACAGCCCAAAAAATCATTCATGTTGGATATTATTGGCCCACCCTATTCAGAGATACTCACGAATACGTAAGGAAATGCCGAAGTTGTCAAATCTCCAGTGGAAGACAAAGAAAACCAGCTTTCCCTTTGTAACCAGTCAACATTGAACAACCTTTCGAGCAATGGGGATTGGATATCATTGGGGAAATCACTCCACAGTCATCCAAACAACATAAGTATATCCTTATTGCTATTGATTACTTTACTAAGTGGGTTGAAGCAATTCCTTTCAAGCCAACAAACTCTGAAGTAATTATAGAGTTTATAGATCAATTCATCATTACCAGGTTTGGCGTCCCAAATGCTCTTGTTTTCAATAATGCATCTTATTTATCTGGAAATTCTATGTTTGAGTTCACTATTAAGAGGGGGTTTAAATTGAAGTATTATGTGAATTACTATCCCCAAGGTAATGGTTTAGCAGAATCCATCAATAAAAATCTCGTTAAAATTATTAAGCGAACTATTGAGAAGAATCATAAAAACTGGCATAAATCTTTGATATTTGCACTATGGGCTGATAGAATAACACAGAAGGCTTCCATAGGTACTTCTCCATTTAATCTTGTATATGGGAAAGAAGCAGTCCTACCAACCAATTTATTACTTCCTTCTCTAGCCCTGGTGCAATTTATTGAAGAAAGTCCCCCATCTTCTATTCAACTGAGACATGATCAAATCTTAAAATTAGAAGAAGAAAGGGAAAAGGCCAAAATTATACATGCAAAACATCAGCAAATTATC
>APFE030019897.1:42197-59315 GCA_000404065.3 Pinus taeda | reverse complement strand
AATCCGTTCATTAGTACCCGTATTCACAAAAATAACATCGCTCTCCTGGCACAGAAACTCTTTTTCCTTACCACTCCTTAAAAAGAAAAGCTAGAAATCATGCTCTCAATGCCGCTAAGGGTCATAACCTACCAGTGGATTTATAAGAAACATATTTTCCTGCATACGATTCAGCCATTATTCTGGTCAGATTTTGATCGGGGATTCTCAAAATTTTGAAGTTTCTGGATACAAAATTGATGAATACAACACAAAGATCAGCAGGCCATTCATGTTTCGAATTTATAGACTCATTTGGTTCGAGAAAGTTTATGGGTTTTCTCCCCGATGGGCTTCATTAAAACTCACTGAAATTTCATTTCGTTAGAACACAGAAAAACAATTATGGGTTGGTGGACGAAAAAGGAGAACTCAGAACAATCACATGGGCAGGAGGACCAAGACTCCGATGACATACACAAGGACGTCCTAGCAGCTGGACGCGTTGCTTGTTACAAGGTCCTGCCTGTTTCCCTTATTCATATATTCTTTGCTATTAGCTATCAATTTTTCCCCGCCAGCTAATTAAGGGAATACTTCGGTTTTGGGTATTGACAAAATACAGTTGAAAATTATGTCATTTTAGCCTCTTAGGGCTTTATCAATCCTCCAAATAATTGCTCTAACTCTATTTTACTGGGTTGTGGTCAATAATGGAGTACTGGTTAGAAAGGATTCATTTTATTCATAAAGGTTTGTAAACGTTGATTTTCATTTGATTAATCCCTTTGGGACCAGGCTCGGGATAGGTTCTTCCCATGTGTGGAGAAGAGCAAAAGTAAACCCACAGAAGTTGCTTCAGTAGGTCTGCTCTATCCTGCGGAATGCAAGGTTGCCAGATCTGAGTTTGTGAAGCAATGTCGACCCACATGGGTAAGGTTTTTAATTTTTTAATTTATTCTTGTTATATATATTTTTTGAAATATTTCTTTGAGTGGGCAAAAATCAAGGCTTAAACATAACTGATTGCTTAGTAAGCATTCACATTCTCACTATGTTGTGGGATGTCTGCACTGTCCGCTTATGAGCTTTGATCATTAGAGACTATCTGTTACTGTTGTGGCCCTAATGAATAGGGCCACTCTCCTATTCATCCTCCCAAAAGGATCCTAACATCAGACTATTGGATCAGGTCTAGATACCCAAGTATACTAGATGCTACATGAACTCCGAAATTGACAGTAGCCTTTGTAAGTTCCATATGCCTATCCATTCAGATTATGTCAGTTTGATTTGGTTTTAAATTAATGTCAGCCATAGAAGGAAAACGAAAATCTAATAGGGATCTCACCAATTTTTGATGAGTCTGGGTATTTCTGAAATGCTTCACAACTCACCCAGCTTCAATAAAAGACCAATTAAAGACTACGGGAATACTTTGGATTTTGAATTTTGACCAGCGTTGCCAGGCACCAAAATTTGGAGTGTTCTAGTTTTGCCATATGATCAGAGAACTGTTAGCCGATGGAATTTCATGGGTTTCCAACTTGTCACTTGTAATATCCTTTGGGAAACATTATCCTTGGGATGTAATTCTGATACAGGGTTTTCAATAGCACATGAAAGAACTGTATTTTATAACAGTGTCGCAGTACTCATCAATCTATAAAACAGGCATGTTCTTTTATTGAATGCACAAGTAGTAAAAACAAGAACTCAAACAACAGTTGATTGCACCAGGCAACACTATAAAGTAGGGCTGATTTAACGAACAAATCACAGACTTACAAAGTTCAATAGTCTCCCAGTAGTGTTATCAAAACATAGTTTTTAAGCTTGCAAACTATAGCTGTCCTTCTTGCTGCCACAAAATCATATCAGCAGGCCTTGCTGCTGCCTTGCACCCTTATTCACCCTTGCTGCCTCAGTCTCTAGTGCACCCAGCCCCTGAATTTTCCCTTAAACCCTCGCTGTCTCCTGATCATGGCAGTCTCCTGAAGATGTATCGTTTCTTGGATGATCCCTCCACAGACCGCATTGTTTCTTGGGACACCACGACAACACTTTCGTGGTATGGCGCTCCATAGAGTTTTCCAAGTGTATACTGTCCGGTTATCTCAACCACACCGCCCGATTCAGCTGCCCCGACGAAACTATTCTACCTGATGCCAAATGAAACGCTCAAATCTTTTGGGTAACCCCTTTGAATCAACGGTCTAAATTGTTGCAATCATCTAACATATAATCTGGTGGCTTACAAGATGACAGGTAGGCAGAGAGGGGAGTTGATTTCAGAGGAAAATGCCTTACGGCGTAATAAATGCCAAAAGAACAAAGAATAACAAAATTTTATTTTTGAACTTTATCAGTTTTTTTGGTCTACTATCAGATATTGGATTACTTTTTCGAAATTCCACATTTTAGAATTTCAAAGCTTATAAATTGAGTTATCATGGAGAGCGATAGAGATTCTCAACACAATCTCATTTGGCTAACAAAGCATGAATCAAGTTAACAGGGACTGAATTGACTCTAATTCTTATAAATAAGATTATTGTTCATTGTCATTTTTAATGGAAAGAGTTTGTACCATTTTCGTTGAGGTACCCATCTTTGCAGCTCAAATATCTCAGTGAGCTTTTTCACAGGGCTCAATATTGTTGATGGTCAAAACCTTGTAATTTTGTTGCACAAAGAGAGACATGCAGCACATATCTACACGCACTTTCTGATTGTATGGAAAGTAATGACCATAGTATTTATGTGATAAAAAATAGTATTATTTGCAGAAATATATTAATAATGATGGTACATGTAAAACAAATTCAAATATTAATGATGACTTTACATACAAAACACATTTTATCAACACTCCGTTGGGATATGGTCATTTCAATATGTTAGTTAATTTATATCTTTGTAATTATTTTATTAATTACGTTATCTTTTATATATATATTAAATGGTCTATATTAAAAAAAATATAATAATATTGAGACGTGTAAAATTACTAGGTAAAAGAAATTTTAAATGCACTTATAGAGATTTATACACAACATTATTTGAAGCAATACTGGTATGTACATGATTTTAGTGAAGAAAACAAACTTATATGCAGATTATTTATCATCTTTTCACAATTTTATCAATATTTAACTGAGTTTGTAAAGTAACAGTGCATGAACTAAAGTAAAAAATCAACCCATCTACAAATAACACTTAGAGATGCTCAGATTTTTAGGTGGAAATCTAATTTGGGAGAAAACCACCATTGTTCTCATCTGCTTCGTTTTCTTATTGTTATTTTCTTATTGTTATAAAGAATCTTTGCTTCATCTTCTTATTATTATAAAGAATCTTTACATTTTGCAATGGTCTAGGTTTTTGCTAATGCTTAGACTCCTACCTGCTAAAGGCTACTACCTTTACTATATTTTCTAGTTGCTAGCTACTATTCTCTCATATTTCTTGTGAGCCATGTTTCACAATCTTTCTGACTAAAACCACCTACAACAACACTGATTTGGTAAGGCACTTTTCAAAATATTTCAAACTAGACTCACAACCAACACAAGCTCAATTAATGAATAATTTAATTCCAAATTTCAATAACCTTAATCAATGATCAAGTAAGACAAATCTCAACTTTAACCATATCAGACTCTCTCATCAACCAAGCCAAGCACTATTAAATTATTTACTTATCAACATGGTCAATACCAAGCCAAACACTTTCCAATATCAAATTAGAATATATATGTGATGGTCATTAACTAAACCTGCATATATATGTGCTTTATATGCATAACAACAATGTACAAATCTTAAAGCTTAACCTGTAGTTGTTACAAACCTCTTCCCCTTGGGAACATCGTCCTTAGTGTTCTATGGCACTTATAACCAACAAAACATACTGATTATGGAGCTTTATAAACACAGTTTGATTCAATATTTACAATGACAATTGTTGAAACATGACAAGTATATTGCTTATTGGAGATTTATAAATACAACTCGATGCAGTATTTACAATGACAAACACATATATACTAATGCACATTTGCTTGAACCAACAAATAAAAATACTATTTATGGAGCTTTATAACACAACTCGATACAAAATTTACAATTATATATATATATATATATATATGTGCACATTTTCTTCAATCAACAAATAAAAGGATATGATGCCCACCTCAGCAACAAGGGAATCCAGAAGCTCACACCTCCACCCTCAAAAGTAGTACCAAGGATTCACCTCCTTTTCAGGAAGTCTAGAATCCACTGCTAATATGAAAGTATGCCTCCAATGTCTAGTGCTACAATCATTGCACTTCTTCTTCTCTGAGTGAACAGTTACCAGCTCATTATTTCAGGACACACTCTCAATGTGGCTTTGATTCCACCTGGAAATGCTAATGACCAAAAAAAAAACATTCCTTGACCTTCCTTGTCTTCTTCCCAGTCCCTCGGGAAATTTGGTCACCCCCTTCTATGAAATCACTCACCTTCCAAGTTCCCTGGTATCCCCTTCTTTGTTCCCCAGTCCCTTGGGCAATCCATCCCTTAGCAAGTTTCCTCGCATAAGAAGGTCTAAAAGCCAAGGCATATATATACCTCAAAACCATCATGTCGGTCATATCATGCATGTGGAAATCAATGGACACTATTGGGTACCAGTGTTCGATAATGGTCCTGCTCCTGAAGTTCTTTACTAATATATTATTGCATGTTTCAATTCATTTTTCTATTGTTTCTAATTCTCTTGTAGTTAGTTCCAACCACAGAAAATGGGCATTTTCTATGCTTTCTTGTACCAAGCAAATCATTTCCATTATATTCAAAAGGAATTGTAATACATTCAAATCATACGTCATAGATAGCTCATTAATAAGGTACACTTGAAATTATTTTTACTTCCTGTCACAACAAGTCAAGTTAGCACTTTGATAAAATCATCATATATAGAAGTATCACATTCGTTTAGCTCAAAACTAAACCATCATAAATCAAAATCCCAGATTATGTGTATAAATAAAAATTGAAATAAAATTTTGATACTTATCTTTAAAGTATTCTTTTCTTTTTCCTTTGTTCTTTGTCCTTTCCACACACACAGTAGATTGGTTTCCAAACCTAAAAAGAACCCAATGCCTTTCCTTGTCTTTGATCACATACACACACTAGATCAAGTGCCAAATCTGGTAAGCATCCAATACCCTCTCTTCTCTTCCATACATAGAATTGGTTGCCCCAAGAAACCAGGGAATCTCGAGATTATAATGTCTCTACCCTTAATATCAAAAGATCTAGATTGGTCTCTTCCTAAGTTGTACAGGGCTCCAGGGACTACTATCTCAACCCATAGCCTCTAGGAAAGTTAAGATGTTACAGGGATCCAAACCACATCCTATAGGGAACCCAAACTGTTATAAGGCTCTAGAGATCCTATCCCAACCTACAACCTCCAAGGATCCTGATAACCAATCTCTTTCACAACGCATACACATGCACACATTGTACGACAAAACACATATACATACACATATTACAACACAACAAATACACATGCCACAATACAATGAATACATGACACAATACCACATATACACAACGCAACATGTATACAACAGTAGTACCTCACATTTAGAGATCACACCATCTCTACTAGGAAACCTTGCCTCTAATTTCCTTCTCATGCCTTACTGAAAGCATCCATAACCCAAATCTCGGGTCTATGGCTCTTTCCACTATCTATGCTTATCCTAGCGTTTCGCAAATCACATTCTTTTCATTTCGTTGATGTATCCTTTATAATTTCCCGTCATAACATAAATATAGGCATACTTATAAGCACATAATATCAAATCATATCTACATGATACTAACCTCATAGATCTTTTAGGACTACTTTGTCCACTTAATTCATCATAATCCAGAAACCTTTTCATGCAATTCTCCTACATAAAGAAATCATTCTTCCACAAGAATGATCCCTAACAACCCTGCCAGACAATGACACACACACACACAGATATAAAAGGTGTAACACCCTTCTGACACATTTACCCAAGCTAATTGATCCACTGGGGTAAACATGTGATGAGAGGCTGATATGATTTTATTCAAATCTCCATGTACAGTTAAGGAAGTTGAAACAAAAAAATAAAACCATTATGGTCTTCCTCAGTGTTATGCAAACCAAATCACAAATAGATAGATCAACTACTTAAATATTATCCTCTTCGAAAGGGAAACTTCCTTTCCATTACATAAATGAACAATTCTTGCATGATACAAATGAAAAGACCTCCTATGTATATATAGCAGTCTAAGGGGCCACAATATAATCAAAGCCTACATAAAAAGAATAATGTAAAGGCACAACAATAACAATAGTGGGCTTCTATGTGGCACAACAATAACAATATGGCGGCTACATGGGCACAACAAATTTAATAATAATGGGGCTACAACAATAACAATAAGGGGGTTACACTAGTATTATAGGGACCTAACATGCCATTCTCCTTGAAAAAATTGTTGTTCTTTATGTTTGAGTAGTTCTGGATGCTTCTATATAAAATTCTCATCCTCCCAAGTGGAATCTTTAGTGGGTAAGTTCTTCCACTTAATGAGATACTCTGAAATTGATCAATTCCATATCTATTAGGTTCTTGTTTCTGTGACTACTTTAGGCTCAAATATGACTTTTCCATCTTCATCAAGTTCTAGAAACAATGTTTGAATTGCAAGTTTGTCACAGATAACCTTCTTTAAGCATGAAACATGGAAAATTGGTCTACTCGAGAAGATGCAGGTAACTCCAATTTGTATGCCATAGTACCAATCTTTTGTAACACCTTGTAAGGACCATAGTACTTGGGTGATAATTTATTATCCTTGTTAGCTTGCTTGAGAGACATTTGTTTGTATGGTTGTAGCCATAAAAATACCCAGTCGCCTACATCAAAACTTATTTCATTGTGATGATGATGTGCCTGTTGTTTCATTCGATTATGTGCCATAGTGAGGTTATCCTTTAAGAGATGGAGAACTTGTTGTTGGTGCTCGATGTGATCTTCCATTGCTTGAACCTTAAAATTTTCTCTTAAAGATGATGTGATGGATGGTGGATGATATCCATAAAGTGCCATAAATTGGGTCATTTTTGTTGTAGTATGGAAGGAAGTGTTATACCACTATTCAACTAGAGGTGACCAGTTGACCCATTATGTTTGTTTATCATATACAAAGCAACATAAATATCATTCCAAACATTTGTTCACTATCTCATTTTTCCCATCAGATTGAGTATGATAAGATGAGCTATGAGTTAATTGAGTACAAATACAAGAAAATAATTTTGTCTAAAAATATCGAGTGAAAATGGGATCTCTGTCACTTACTATAATCTTTGGGTTTCCATGAAGATTTTGAATTGTTTCCATAAATGTAATAGAAACCGTGCTAGCATTAAAAGGATAATATTATGCACAAAAGTGTGCATACTTGGTAAGTCTATCAAATACCACCATGATGACACTATTTTCTTCAAACTTGGGTAAACCTGCGATAAAATCCATTGATATATCCTCCCAACGTTGACTTGGAATGACTAAAGGTTGTAACAGACCCGAGGTCTTAATTGTCTCAACTTTATTTTTGTTGGCAAACCAAACATTCTTCCACAAACTTCTGAATATCAAATTTAAGGACATTCCAAAAAATTCCTTCTTGACCCTATGGTAAGTTTTTAAAAATCATGAGAGCCCTCCTAAGGGAGAGGTGTGCAATTCCAAAATAATCTTTTGTTTGAGTTGGGAATTCTTATAAAGATATAAGTGATCTTTGTACCATAGTGAATCATTTTTCCAATTAAATGTATCAGATGTAATGGGATCTTGCTGCAAATTTTGAATGAGTGACCACACCTCTTCATCATTCTTCCACTCATCCCTTGCTTCGGTTATCCACTCAGGTTGGATAATAGAAATGGCACAAAGAAATGCTTTCACATCCTCATCCTTTCTTGAGAGTGCATCTACAACAACATTTTTCTTCCATTTTTTATAAACGATTTCATAGTCATAAGCCAACATCTTTGTCACCCATTTTTGTTGCTCTTCTAAAGATTATCTTTTTTCCAATAAATATTTAATACTATCATGATCTATTTTTATCTTGAAGTGTCTTCCCATTAGGTAAGGTCACCATTTCTTTAGTGCTCATAGTATTTCTGACATTTCATTCTCATAAATAGGTTTGCGTAAATACTTTCCTTTGATTGGACGACTTTCAAAAGAAATGGGTCTTCCTTCTTGCATTAAAACAACACCAATTCCATTTCCTGAGGCATCACATTCCAAAATAAGTTTTTTTGTGAAGTCTAGCGTAGCTAAGACTGATGCTTGACACATTGCCTCTTTAAGATGTTCAAAGGCCTTCGTTGTTTCTGGAATCCAATAAAATGCATCTTTATTCGGTAGTGATGTTAGGGTGCCACTATATAATACCACTTCAACCTGAGAAAACCTCGAAGATGCTTTATGATTGCAGGGATTTTCCATTTCTTAATGGATTTAATTTTGTTAGGGTCTACCTTAACACCCTCATGAGATACAATATGACCCAAATATTCCACCTCCTATACTCCAAATAAACATTTGGAGGTTTTTTCATATTATTTCTCCTCTAATAATTTGAGCACCCTGTCAACATGTTGAACATGATCCTTCCAAGAAAGCATTTGGAAATGGAATTAAACACTGAAATGTAGATGGTGCATTAGTAACGCCAAAAGGTGTGACCAAAAATTCGTAGTGACCATCATGAGTTCTTAATGTTGTTTTCAGAATGTCTTTAGTCTTCATTCTAATTTGATGATATCCTAAGTGAAGATCTAGTTTGGAGAAGTAAATTTCTCCATGTAATTTATCCAACAATTCGTCAATGACAGTAATGGGAAATTTATCTTTAATTGTGAGCTTGTTGAGCTCCTTATAATCCGGACACATATGCCATGATCCATCCTTTTTTTGCACCAATACTACTAGAGTAAAGGAAGAACTTTGACTAGGTTGAATTATACCAGCCTCTAGCATTTATGCAACCATGCGTTCAATTTCACTCTTTTGGGCATAAGGATATTTGTAAGACCTGAAGTTTGGAGGAACGCTTCCCAAAATCAAATTATTAGCATGATCATGATCATGAATAGGTGGGAGGCCTTTGGGAGTCTCAAACACCTTGGAATGATTGTCCAAGACTTTTTGGAGATATGGAGAAAGGGATGATTTTGATGGTTGAACCTCTAGTGAGCATAATTATGCAATTATGCCCCATTTTTCTTTGTTCAAAAGATTTATAATGCCATTAGAGCTGATTATATTTCCTGGTTTCACTGCGATAGCCCTTAATTCTACTTTCTTTCCTTCCCAAAAAAAATTCAAGAAAAGTTCTTGAGAATTGAAAGGTATCGTCCACAAAGATTGCAACCATTGGACTCCTAGTAAAACATCAACACCACCCATTGGAATTGAAAGCATTGGACTATTCAATACATATTTCCCCATGGTTTGCTTGATATTATGGCACTTTCAAGATAAATTTATAGTTCATCCATTTGCAAACATCACTTGACACTCTGGTGCTGGATATAAGAAGCAATTCAATTCATTGGCTATCTTACAATGAATAAAATTATGGGTACTACCTGAATCAATCAACAGTATTACCTTTTTCTTCTTGATGTACCCTTCTATCTTGAGAGTTTGAGGAGTGGTAATTCCCACCAATGCATTACAAGATATAGTCGGATTCATTTTTTCTTTCTTTGGGGTTGGTTCCTGGTGTATATCATCTGGTTTTGATGTTTCCTTTTCATTTTCTTCCTCCTCTTCACAATCTATGTAGAATAATTTCTTCTTAGCACACTTATAAAATTTAGTGTATTTTCTATCACAACTGTAACAAAGCCCTTTTGCTCTTTTTTCCTCAAATTGTTGTGGTTTCAACCCTGTAGGTTGTGGAAGACTTGGAGCAACAACACTTTCATCTTTAAAGTTGTGAGTGGTAGACTTCAAAGTTGTGAGTGGTAGACTTCCTTGTTGCCATAATTTTTCTTTTAAATTTCCTTACCACCCTAAATTCCTTCTCCTTTGAATTAGGTTCCCAAAGGCAAACCTCATGATGGATGTTATCTTTTAAAGTCCCGATGAAGACATCAATCCTATGCCCCTCTGGAATATCGGTTACCCAAATATTCAATTTTTTGAAGTCTTGAATGTGCTCTGCCATTGAACCATTTTGTTTGAGGTTTATCAATTGGTTAAATAAGGTGTTGTTATTTGTATCTTCATAATGTGCTATCATTTCCTCAGTAAAAATTGATGAGGTGACAAGTGTTTTATGAGAACAAATCCATATATTCCATACAAACTGATTGGGTTTGAAATATAAATATGTAATAAGTACCTTTTTTTAGGGTTTCACATCATGTAGATCAAAATATTGCTCCATCTATAGTGTCCATGTCACTAGATCCTTGCCATGAAACTTCCTCATATATATATTTGGAAATGTGTTTGTTCTTAAACTCCACATTAGAGTATCTAAAATCATAATTAATATTCCTTTTGTCCTCATCATGATTTTCATGGATTACCATGTCACCACTAGGAAGCCTTTCTTGCAACAACTGTGTCAACCCTTCCAACTTGACATTAATCACATCCATGTATACTTTAAAAACATCCATGTTGCCTTTTGTACCATCCATGTCCCCTTTTAAGCCATCCATGTCATCTTTTGTTACTCTTTGTGAGAGAGAAATTTGTTGCACTTGGTCCCGTAACTTTCGTATATCATGTTGCAATTCTTCTTCTTCATGTGTCACAGTAGAGTTTTCCAAGGGATTAAACGATGTAGATTTTCTTTTAGGAGGATTTTTTGATCCAAATATTAATATCTATGCTTCAATATGCCCTTTAAATCACTTCTAACTAAGTTTTCAAACAAAAGTTATGCAAAATTTAAAAATAAACACCTTTTTCTTGCTTTTTAGGTGCTAGATATTGCATCTGTTGTATCACTATAATTGCGAATCTCCAAAATCTAAAATTTCATCCTGTAGTATCCCTATGAGTCGTATTTCCAACCCAACCAGCCATACCAAGATTGGATTCTTTAAGAAAGAGTTATGCCCAATCTCCCACGATGGCCCGATTATACTCGTTCATTAGAGTGAACTTGTACGAAGCTCCATGTGTCACTATTTGTACCTTTGACCCTTAATTTTCTACATATGAAACTCAAGTCCATGCTCTTTTAATCTATTCTTGCAGAATTCATTTCTGATTCCTGAAACGAAAGTTATGACAATTTTCCCATGGTCACTTGCTTGAGACTGAATTCTGGATCCTAAAAAAACCTTAACTTCATTGGACCATAACCCAAAAAATATAGAGAAAAAAAATCTACAATTCGTACATGATGTTCATCATGATTTTGGTTCCCCATGGTTTCAATTTCAGCTTCTGAAGTTTCATAGAAAAAAGTTATAACGAAAATTCCACGATGCCCTGTTTGAAGCAGCGAAACCCTAGAATCCAAAGCTGTCATACCAAATGTTATGCAACCAAATCACAAATAGATAGATCAATGACTTAAAAATTATCACATTTTAAATAATAAAATATCACAATCTAATTCAAAATTATATTTCCAAAATATTAATTAAAAAAATTACATATATTTATTAACTTGCACATGAAGTATAGGTTGATAGAATTGTTGTTTTAGCGTTATTATATGTTTTTATTTTTTTGTTTTAGCTTTTTTATGGCATGTAAAAAGTAGTGAAGAGCATGTAACATGGACATATGTTTTTATTTTTTTTGTTTTAGCTTTTTTATGCCATGTAAAAAGTAGTGAAGAGCATGTAACATGGACAAAGATGCACACTTTTGCATATATGTTGTTGTTTGATGTATGAAGATGTATATTTTTGCATATGTACGTTGTATTGTTAAACACGTGTGGGACTACTGCAAATTGATTCCTAACACCAAAAATCTAGAAGCCGGAGTTGGTGATGGGACTTGATTTTAATTTTCTTGTATCCTCCTACACTACAGGCATATGGCTATGCCTCCAAATATTTGAACACAAGTGAGACTTAATAATTTAATAAATTTTAATAAACAAATATATATATGATATTTTTGTTTTTATTATACTTAAACATGCTATATGTTGCATTGAATATATATTAATTCCCTTTTGACCAAAAATATCTGAAATTTATCCAAAATTAAATATTATTAACTGAATTTTATTATTTTTACACAATATTTAAATTGATTTATCTCAAACATTATTAATTAACCTCTTATTTTGTAACGATGACAAATATACACCGATCATCAATTTATATGGTGCAACTTTTTTTATTTTTTCCAAAAAAAATATATTTTACAATCTAATCTATAACTTCTAGTAATTTTCTTCACTTTAAAATTTTGTTAAAAATTATATCCGTCGATGGAAGTGTAGTCTATGTAAGGTAAAGAGATATGCAAAACATGACTCGTGAATAGATTTCATCCGTCATTCAAATCCAGTCGCGAAAGATTTATGCACATGACACATCATCCTTATCACCGGTATCCATTAATTTTGCTGGAAGAAGATTTTCACAGCGATACTCAATCCCAGCACAGCTGTACGTTAGAGTTCAGTGTTTGAATATTTTCACTGCGATACTCAATGGCATTTCGGTTTTTCATAAATTTCAAGAATATATTTATATTTATCATAAATGAGTTTTTATATTTTTGTTTTCTCAAAACGTAATGGTCAATTAAGTGAGGATAGTCATTTTTAATTAATTATTTTTAATGTAAATAATTATAATTAGTTATTATCTTTGAATTTGGGTTACATTAATATTATTATTTAATGAAAATGAGTTGTTACATTAACATTATTATTTTTAAATAAAATTATTTATAGGAAAATGAGTTGAATTTATATATGTTTTCATTTGCATGCAATTTAGTGGTTAATTATGAGTGATAATGGTTATTTAATGGACATGAACACTTTGTAGAACTCGTTACTATTTTTGAAGAGTGTTGTTGTTATTTTTTTATTATTAAAAGTGCTGTTAATGTTTTTATTATTATTAAAATAAATAAATTTCACACCTATCAAAGGCTTTTAAATATGAATTAGCCATTTATTTACCAAACAAATATTTTGTTATTTTAATGACATTAAAATATCTCAATAAAAATTAATCAAGATGTAGGGCATTCATAGCAGTGGTTAATTATTAGTGAGAATGATATTCATAGTAGTGGTTAATTATTAGTGAGGATGGTTATTTAATGGATATGGACATTTTGTATAAACATAACTTGCTACTGTTTTTGAAGAATGTTGTTGTTAATCTTTTTATTATTATTAAAAGAATAATGTTGTTGTTAATCTTTTTATTATTATTAAAAGTGTTAATATGTTTATTATTATTAAAGTAAATA
Organism: Pinus taeda; assembly: GCA_000404065.3. Lineage (NCBI taxonomy): Eukaryota > Viridiplantae > Streptophyta > Pinopsida > Pinales > Pinaceae > Pinus > Pinus taeda. The sequence goes on along the minus strand of APFE030019897.1, from coordinate 45,789 downwards.
GATTTCACACCTATCAAATGTTTTTAAATATAAGTTAGTCATTTATTTACCAAACAAATACTTTGTTATTTTAATGAAATTAAAATATCTTAATAAAAGTTAATCAAAATGTGAGGCATTCATAGTCCGACTATAGTAAAAGTTGACAGAAGTTAACCATTGCTCATATCAAAATGAATTTACTCACTGCAATCACCAGTCATGGTTTGACAAATCATGTCCTCCAATTAGTTGGCCCCCACTTTTTTAGTGGATACACCTATGACAAAGTGCTGTAATCTAATTTTAATCGAATCTCTTTGTATTACAATGAATCCATGGCAGACAGTATATACGTAGAATGCTCTTTGTATTACAATGAATCCATGACAGACAGTATATACGTAGAATGGTTAATCGAATCACTTTGAATTACAATGAATCCATGGGAGGCACTATTATCTCAAAACCTGCAAAATTAAATTATGTGATTATATACGTAGAATGGGTAGTGAATGGATTGATGGAAACAATATATATTTGAATTCAAGATCTCCAATGGAATTGATTCCGTGATTAGCATTAAATTTACTAATACACATTCATTTTTTTTGCACTCTATTCTTTTGTAACACCTCAAATATATGTGGAATTTCAAATTCATAGACCAAACACAACTTGAATTTTGAATTCATTCCAATTCCCAATTCACATTCATTTTGAAGAATTTTTTTTTGATGAAAATTGATTTTTTAAAATTGTTGGACACCTAATCCTAAATGGGTTAGTGTGGAAGTCGAATGGACAAAGCAGTCCAAGAGACCTTGGGATGTGAATCCCAATGGTCACATAATGTACCATAAATATACATCATTTGTGAATAAAAAATGTACTGCATGATTTATCTTTCCTATTGTTTTGGCTGCCCATGTGTGTTTAACATGGTATCAGAGCGGGCGATATCCCGCCCTGCTGATATTTGAACCATTTGTTTTATGGTTTCTGCCTTTACTTATGAATATTTCCTCAGCTAGAATTTAGCTGCCACCTGACCAGCACTACCTGCCTTCTGCTCCTCTGTCCACTGCCTAAAGGAAACGCTGCCTGACAAGAACGGCTGAAGGAAAGGAAACACTGCCTGACAAGAACGCCTGAAGGAAAGGAAACACCTGCTGACAAAGAACGCCTGAAGTGGTGTATGTGAATCGACCTCGGCCCATACGCTGTCCTTCATGGTCATATCGCTGATTATCCTGTGTATCTCTGCCATAATTGTTTGAAAAGCCCTCTCAACATTAGTAGCTTCAAGCGCTGATGTCTCTAAAAATGACAGCCCCTCTTTCTCAGCAAAACTTTGAGCGTCTTCTGTTGATACGCCTCGTAGATGCTTTAGATCAGATTTGTTACCTACTAGCATAATCACTATGTTGGAGTCTGCATGGTCTCTACGCTCCTTCAACCATCTTCCAACATTCTCAAAATTTGTAGGCTTAGTAATATCATAAACGAGCAAAGCCCCAACAACACCACGGTAATAGGCACTTGTAATTGCTCTGTATCGCTCCTGGCCAGCAGTATCCCAGATTTATGCTTTATTGTCTTCCCTTCAACCTGCACTGTGCGAGTTGCGAACTCCACGCCTATTGTAGATTTGGCCTCGAGGCAGAATTCATTGCGCGTGAATCTGGAGAGCAGATTGGACTTCCCTACTCCTGAATCTCCAATCAGGACCACCTTGAATAGATAATCATAGTCATCGTCCGTTCTCCTCGCCATTTAATAATAAAACTTCTCTCTCGACCACAGAGTACACAGACTCTCGTTTGTGGGGAAAATGAAAGGAGTGTTGGTGGCTAAATGGAGTGTTTGCGTGCTGGTTGCTGTTGCTGCGTCTTCTATGAAGAGATCTTAACTCCTCCTTATTTGATGTGCACTGTAATCCATATTGGCATACTGGAATTATTGCTTCCATGGCACCTGTTCAAATCCTGATCAGAAGAAAATTCTAATCTTTGCGTTATGGTTCGATTTTGAAATGGTTGGGGCGCTCTCCCTTGTGTGACCAGGGGATAAGAGATCCCTCCCATTCTTTCTCTTCCTGGTTCATAACCCATAAGAGTTTTGCAATCAGACTATAAGGTTTAGGGCAATTCAAAGCTTTGTTTTGTCAACGCTGTTGCTTCAGATAGATAGAGGGTGTAACCAGGATAAGGCTAATCTTCTAAGTAGAGCTAGTCCAGTCAGTTGAAACTTGAAACTGACTCTGTTATGTTAATATAAAACTTCACTTCACTCATTTACATGGATGATGGGAGCCAGCTTCAGGTACTCGCATAGCATTTCAGAGCTTAGCGTTTCCATTGCAACTCATTTGGATAGTTCAATGGTGGATTGAAATTAGCCTTGGTAAATTAATCTGGTCATGTATTTGTTGCTGCGATTTGGATCGACGCAATGGTATGTATAATGTCGATATACCAAGCAGTAGCACTGGATATTTGCAGATTAATGGCCCACCTGGGTGGTGGAACTGGATGTTAGGTTTATTGGAACTAGCAGAAGCCGAAGGGAAGAGAGTCGAGGTTGGTTTTTCTGCTCTTGTGTAGGAGGATAGTAGGATAATGATGTTCGAGGTTGTGGCTCATATATAAGAAGACCGTCCGTTGCATGACTGTGCATACGTATATTTGTTTTGTAAGTTGGTTTTTGTGTTGAAGCCATTCTATGCGTTGGTAAATAGCGTTGAACGTCATATTAAATTCCTTGCCATATTATCTTGTATTTTGGATAAGTGCATTGCCCTTTTGGAAAGGCTGTGATATATAATATATGATGGGCATCAGCTGAGAGCCGTGGTATCATCTGAGTAGAATCGTGTAATCCATTCCAGTAGTTGAAGTATGAGTTTCAAATCATTTGGTTAATTGTGCATTCACAACTCCAGTCAAGCGTATCCCTATGGCCTTGCTGTAGCTGTGACATAGTCCGAAAGATGGAGGAATAAGAAGTCGACTTCCAGAGGATTTTAATTGCAGAAGTGTAAGAAGCCTGAGCAGGGTATCGAAGCAACTATGGCGCAGGAAGATCGAAACTTATCTCTGTCCTGAAGGAAGATGAATTATATGTCTGATCTGCAGGATATAAAAGCCAAAATTTATGTGCCAAAAGGGAGCCGAAATTATCATTTAAGGAGGCTATGGAGAGAGTAGTTTATTTCCTGAACCAATAGAAATCAGTTGGATCACAATTTAGTCACCATTCAGAGATAAATTTATGACCAGAATTTGCGCTAATTCCCAGAAGTTGAGCTAGGCATTTTCTCTGCTATTGACTGTGAATAAGCAGGCCAGAGCTGAAGGTCTTCGAAATGCATAAGAGTGCAGTATGCCAACAAGTGTTTGATAGAAACTCTCACTGAGTTTTTCTTCAGTCCCCGTTGATAATGACTTCTATTGCTGGCGTAGGAACCATTGTCGAATTAGTGGTGCGGATTTCTGTAGCAGAGTAAGAGGCTTGTCACTCTTGGCATACTTATTAGTCCATTGGTCACACGTCTCCAGGCTGATGTTATGTCTTTACTGCTTTGTATTTTTTTTAAATATCGGATTGTGTT
>APFE030019897.1:18139-37384 GCA_000404065.3 Pinus taeda | reverse complement strand
TTTATTATTACTCTTATATAAATTCACTAAAATATAAAATAAAATACTCATTACATTATGAAACTATAAAGTGTACTACCCATTATAAAATAATAAAAATTACATTCTATTTAAAATAAATATTAATGTGCTATTTTTGTTGTCAATGAAAATATTAAAAAATACAAATAACATTCATAAAATGGCATGGATGGTATCATGATATCGTCAAATGCATCATTAATATATTCTCAACACAATTTTATAATGAACCCACCATTGTTGTAATAAGATACAAAAATATCAACCACCCATTAACATACGGACACATTCAATAGATAACTACCATTTAGAAATGTATCTTCGAAGCAACTATACTTTGATGACAAGACAAAGTAGTCTAATAAAACAAAATCTTACATATACAAAAAAAAATGTTTTATTACAAATTATCAATGACTTTAGTAGTTATAATTGAACATTCCTATAGGATTTATTATTTATGATTGGATATTTACACTGTAACAATTAAAATAAGTTAGGATAACACAAATTAGGGGAAAATAATTTTGCCTATTTTGACAAGTACACTATGTGATAATAAAAGTGCTACAGTTATATATATGGTAAGTCAATATAATAAAATTGATGAAAAAACTTCTAAGACAATTAAATAGTCAAACTTCATGTTATTTTATTTAATATTTCCTATGTTTATAGTATTAATTTTTATATTGCATTATTAAAGTGTCTAGCCTAATGCTATTTATTATATTTTCATTATAATTTATTGCTATTTTGTTTCTATATTATATTAAGATGTGTGTTAAGTTTTTTTTTAATTAATTTATTATTTTTCTTCTAATTTTTTATTTAGATTTCTACAGTATTGTTTACGTTTTGCTTTTGCCAAAATTTCATAATATTTTAATTCAATTTAACTATATTTAAACTAGACGACAAATTTTAGTTATTATATAACTTGTTATTAATATTAAAATTTTTATTTTAACACTGAATTATATATAAATGGCTAACAAATCATACAAAAACTATAATAATTCCATTTGGATGAGCAACTGATATTACATTATCCTCATTATTGTGTTTAATATATACCTTATTCCAACTTCAAAAGATTCTTTTCCATAATAATCTTTAGTCAATTCGGTAGATAAGACCAATTGTAATGATATTATAATAATCCATTCTAATGCTGTTAAAATATGTACATTATTAATTTTCATTATCTTTTTAATGTTTACAATAAAATAAAAGAATCATATCTTCGTATGCAGTTGTGTACCAAATAAAAAATAGAAGTCAATGAAAGCTTATGACACAACGACATAGAGAGAGGAATCTGTATAAGGCTGTTCCTGAGCTGTGAAGCACAATCCCTGAAATGATACAATCTGCCAACTTCAGTGCCCTTTCTCTAGTATAAATACTACCTCTGTGCGTTTAGTTGATATATCAATGCACTGAAATTGAGATAAGCACGACACAATTGTGTAGAAATATGTTAAATTGGCTTGTAATTGAAGAAATTTACTCACGTTCAAAGAAAAGTATTTTAATATCAAATGTTTGGTTTTATATAAGTATTTTAAATGATACTCTTTTGAAAAGTAGTTAATAGTAAATTTTTGGGTTTATTACTCGTTTTACTGTGTTTTAATTAAGATTTTTTAGTTTTTAAATATTTGGATTAACAAAGATAAATTATTTCATTTGAGCTAACTATATATTTTTTAATAAATTATTCAAATAAATAATAATTTTATATAAAACCATAATTTTGTATAAAGACAATATTGCGAATGGTGTTAGATTGAAGCTTTTTGTGATTAAAGGTATCAAAATTTTATAAAACTATATAATATATTATCATATGAATATTAGAGAAATGGTTTTTTGGATTAATCACAATCATTAAAATTGGGGTCCCTAAGTCCAATCAACTAATGTGGATGAATCACATTAGTTAATGGAAACTACCAATATTTTTAATGATGTGATTATCCAAAAACATTTCTCTAATACTCAAATAGGATAATGAATATTTATAGTTTTATAAAATTTTTAAAATGCTTTAAAATAAAATAATTGCTAAAATTATTTTCTAACCATAAATCAAAATTCTCCACCATTTTAAAAAATTATTGAAAATTAAACTATTTGGCAAAATTAGTCTATAAAATATAGAAAATTAAACTATTTGACACAATTCGCTCTACACAAGTCTACATCTAAAATACAATTATAACGCGCCTCTACACCTAAAATACAATTATTAATATTGTGTTGTCTTTACTAAAATTCCACGAATTAAATCCCTAAACCATCTGATGGTAACGTTTGAAATTTATTTATTGAAACCGAAACTGGCAGATTCACTAAGTTATGTAAAAAGCAGTTATTAAAAAAAACAAGATGGGCTGCGGGGCAGCTAGTCCCTGCCGCAGCCCGCAGCCTATCTGCCCGTAAAAGCATGAGCGAAACGTGGCGGTTGCTGGCTCCTCCGTCGGTACGCCTGTTCGCGAAGCATAGTTACCCACTGTGATTTTGGTTTACGAGGACAAGAACAGTAAGCTTTGACTCTTCCCGATTCTAGTTGCAATATGAGTAGTTCGAATCTCTCTTAGTGCTAATTCGTTGTTTGTCTGAGGTTCAGCTGAGTGCACAGCTATGACTATTTGCTGCGTATTGCGAAGCTTGACTATCCTTTAACTCTATCTAATTAGCTGTTGTAGTTGCTCATAGGGCCTGTCATTTTGAGTGGAAAGACTGACTGTGGGCATAGCCATGACTAGTGACATAAGAGGCTGCTTGCAGGGTTCTCTTCATTCTACATTGGTTGATGCAATTCGGCCACATTTACCAACTTTGCGCATTAGTCCTTTTGGCAAGCGAATTCTTTCACGTAACAATTTGAAAAAGTAACCTGTATACATGTCATTTTGGAGACTCGTGGTTTTATAGAATACAGCTCTGGCACCCAACGTTCTCATCAGTTTGCCACATTTTGTAGACTGTAGATTATTTTTTCCTTTTATTACCATTTGATTGGCATGTAAAATCAAGTATTGAATGTGTAGCCTCGTAATAAGATCTTGTGGCTAGCAAGAGCACTGTATTTGTTGTTTAGATTGGAGGGTAACGAGTGCCTGTATCGGCTCACAGTTGTACACCGAATCAAATCAGTAATTGCTTCATGAGGTGAATACCAATTTCCACTTTAGGGACCCTGCTATACATTAAAATAAGATGGGGACTGAGAAGTAGACAAATGTTTCTTAACTCAGAACATTCAAGAAAATACATTAATACTGGCAAAGGGGGCAATAGATGTTCAAAGGGCTTCAGCAATGTTTTGCTACTTGTGATATTTGGGCTTGCTGTTTTTTCCCAGGGAAAGTGTCACTTGCAGCCAAAAGTGTATATGTTTTGAGAAGCCCTATAGAGCAATCATTTTAGATACAAAGATTAATGAGTGTTCCACAGACAGGCTTGTAAGGACATTTTTCTGTCTGTGGTTTTGTATCAGCTGTTTTCTCTTATAGCTTCCTGGATATAGTGCCAAGAGCTATGCTGCTGTTGTATCATGAAAACTGTAACTTTCCAAAGATAATATACGAATTATTTTTTACATTATCTCGTTGCATTATTAATTGCTTTGTTTAAGATAAACTGGATTTCGTGGAGCGTACTGATGAAATCCTTTTTTTGTTCTTGGAATATTTAAGAAATGAGACGAGGCAGGTTTAAGAGATTGGAAGCGAGTTTCTAGTGTCTTGCATGAATCAATTGTCTTAGAATAATTATGTTGCGAAAGAAAGGCCTTGTTAAATGTTTTCACGTTTTACTGGCTAACTAGTTGTTTCTGATTATGGCCATGAACGTTCCACGATCTTGGGATTCCCATGAAGAGCACCCAGCAGGCTCATGCCTCGCTTTCGCACTTTTATGGCATTAAATTCCTGTGTTCACTGTAGTGGCTTATTCAATTCCCTCCTCCACGAACGGGTGCTAACATATTTTGTAATCGTAACAAGTAATGCCACTATGTGGCTCTGGCTTTTAAGGATCATTTCTTTTCCATGACCTAAGATGGCACAATATGTCGGGACAAGCATTTCCTCATACAATTAATTACCGGAATTTTTCAATCAACACATATATGTGTTTGTGTATTGGTAATTTTAGAGTTACACGTGTTAAATATTGAGGATGGATTTAATTGGATTTGCATTAGTGTTTTATATTTTACATGCTTGCAGCCCTAGCGAGAGAGCGAGTGGATATTCAACTTACAAGATGGGGTTAGCATCAACAAGATCGAAAAGAAACACATGTTTAGGCCACGTATCTCTCATGCTCAACACAAACCTGCATGCATACCAAATGCCTTATTCTGGCATAAATAAATCATTTTGTAGCGGGCGGTGGAACGAAGGTTAGCTGATTAGCTTGGCTGTCAGCGACGTCCATTAACTGTTGGCTCCAATGTCCATTACCAGCTAGCTCCCGACTGTAAAAACCTATCTAATGGAGCAATGCCTTATCGAGACTGCAATTATTACTTCCCCCAAAATGGATGGAAGACGAAGCGGCCACCGCCATGGGCAGATCTTTTGCAGTTACATCTTAGTTTTTTCTGTGTCTGTGTGCTGCAGGTAAAATTCCCAACCTCAGATTTAATTTTCCCCATTGTTTGTCCTGGCAATGCTGGCCAATTATGTTATTGTCTTTTTGTTTGTTAAATTTTCTGAATTAATGCAATCCAGGGTGAAAAGAGAGTCGCCGGTGGGTGGCTTATAAGACAGACGATGGCAGAACTACCAGCGGGGTTTCATTGTCATGGAAGACAGATCTGTTCTTGAAATTTTGTATTAATCAAGATAATTGATCTTCTGCTCGTGGTCTATATGAAGACCTTGAACCAGCGGCGACCATCTCAGGTGTATACCAAACAGTCTGGCATCCCACACTACCTCCTGCCTCCACGTTTTCATTTGCATGTAAGCTGTTATATTATTCTGCGTGTTCCTCTTGTAAAGATTGGGTTCAGAGCTAAAATTCTGCAGGTATGGCCATAGACACGCTAACCAGTGAATTTGGGAGAAATGGGTATGGTGTAAATTTACAAATAAATGATATCTATAACATGCCCACAAATTACAATACTTGAATCTTCTAAATGGAATTCTTCTGTTTTGCAGATAAGGTATTAACTGCACGTTTTTCAGAGCTAAAATTCTGCAGGTATGGTCATAGACATGCTAACCAGTCAATTTGGGAGAAATGGGTATGGTGTAAATTTACAAATAAATGAAAGCTAAGGGTTCTGTTTTTTTAATGGTAGAATAAACATGTTTTCCTGCTAATTTTCCGCCATTCTTGAGCATGCCCTGTTTAAAAGAATAAAATATTAGATTCTTGAGCATGTTTTCCTGCTAATTTTCAGCACTTCACTAACATTCAGCACTTCACTAACAGATTCCGCCATTCTTGAGCATGCCCTGTTTTTACAGGGATAATAATGAGCATGATCTGGTTCTTTGTGGGCAGCGGTGTCCTGTAACTCTGCTGGCCGGGCAAACTTTACTGGCAGCGGTATCTGTTATTAACTTCCACCCAGGTAAATACATAAAATTAGTTATTTTTGAATGAATTATTTGATAAAAAATAGTCAAATTTTAATTTTTGTAGTTTAAACCGACTTGACATTTGAAAAAACGGTTTGAATTATGGAAAATTCATAACTCAAATTTACTGTTCTAAGCTTGAATTGTTGCAATTGAGTTGCAATTGCAGTGGAACTGGTTGGATTTACCTGAACAGTTGAATTCGGGCGTGGAGAAGGCAGGATGTTTTTTGCAAATCGAGCATATTCAGATACCAGGTAACTTCGTCTTGCACGCAAACGTCTCTGGCTTTACTGTTGTGGTTCCTATCACCTGTTCAAACAAATTGAAATAATTAGTAACTTCTGCATGAGAAGAGCCAGTTACAATTACCATGAAGATACTAAAAGTATTGACTAATTCGTAATAATGTCTTTATATTACCTCAGGAGGTAGACAGCCAAGCATGTCCTTTAAAATATATGGTTCCAGGAGTTCTAAAAACGTACCTGAAAAAGCATGTCATATAGGCATGAGAATGACAATATAACATGTTATTGTATAGAAATAATTGCATGCCTCGTGCCTATTTATATTATTATAATCAATATATTCATATACATAGGAATATGATTATAATATTTAGAAGAGATGGAAAACATAAGCTTGCAGTGAATGACTGACAACTAAATGTGTGATTCAATGCAGAAAAAGATGCAAGATCAAACATAAGACGGCCCAGGGAGCAGAAAAATAATGTTACCAGAGTCAGCTGGTTGGAAAACTCAGCAACGCAGAATCATGCAGTTTGAACTATACAACAAGCTCATTTAACTGGACGCCGATCTCCTGTGCATTCACTGCCAAGAAGAGGAAAACTGAGTCGATGCTGTGGGGAGGCCGATCTCCTGTGCATTCGCCGCCAAGACAAGAAATGAAGTTGCGGTGTGGTGATATAAGAAGGAATGGAGGACGCCCATAGGAGCCAGCACCTGCAGACACGTACAGCACTTCATCAAGACACGTACAGCACATGAAGAACAGCTGCCAACAGCTGCGAACCATCAAACAAAATACCCCATAAGCCATACATTTTCTTAACATTAAATGTTTACCGATTAATGCTAATGCTAACATAGCATTACTTGATCAAGCGTTCCAATTGCTTTAATTAGCCCATTGTTTCCTAACTTTTTCCTAACTTTTAAGCCTCCCTACCTCGTTTGGAGGCCAAATAAGATGAAAATCCTTCTGATTGGTTAAAAGCTAAAGAAAATATAAAATATTGTATGGCATGCGAAGAAACTTTGGTCTAAGTTCAAATAAATTCTTGGTTTTCGTGTCAGACTAATAGCCACCGACACAAACTGATTACTATAGTCCCTGCCAGCCCGGAGGGCAGGGACTAATAAGACTTGAATCAATGCATACCCACGCCATCGAATTCCCATTTAGAAATTTAATATCATTCCCAATTTAATAATATTACCATTTTCGCCAGCGCGCTCTGTACCTACCAAAACTAGCTAATTCCCACTGAGGCTACTCTGAAAGCTCTTTGAACATTCCCCACTATAATTGGAGTTTATCTCTAATTTACATTTCTGTTAGATTCCTCAGCTCAAAGACTACTTCTAATTTTAGTCATCACTAATCAAAGCTGCCTTCTTCTAAGAACGGATTGGATTTGTTTACTACCATTGTTATTAGTAGAGTACTAAAGAGTCGTAAATATAAAAAATTCTTTTAGGTGACACTTATCCTATGGGATGCGCTTTTGATGGGTCATTCTCATTTTTTTACTTTACCATAACTGTTATAATGTTGGAGTGTACTTCTGATAACTATTTATTTCATGTGAACAGTAAATATGACTTACACAGCAAAAGTAAAGTGACAGTTGATGGGGGAGGAAGTGAAGCCATATTACCAATCACTCATTGATAAGGTTGGTTATCTAAATTTGGCGTGCTTTGTTTAGACTGAGATGGAATCTGATTTTTCGATCTTCTTGTCTTTTGCAGTACTTCCCTTCCAAACTGAGATGGTGATTATGGATGGCAAGGGATACTCGGTGGGATTGAATGACCTACGGAGATGGTGATTATGGATGGCAAGGGATACTCGGTGGGATTGAATGACCTAAGGAAAAGGATATTATTGATGTTTGGAATAGTATTAATAGGACAATGACCATCTGTGAGTGGTAGTATAATTGGTAAACTCAGGTTCTAAGTGATCAGAGATTCAATCCCAAACCTATTTCATCAGCAGAACTCCAAAAAACAACCATGACAATGTAATAAAAAGTAGATTATTCTTTTAATTAGGACATGCCAAGATTCTCAATGTCGAGAAACTCTCCCAATAATGTGACTTGAGTGGATTAGACTTCAATAGGGAATGAGGATGCCATGTTAAGATTCTCAATGTCAAGAAGAACCATGACAGAGAGACAAACCGCAGTGATAAAGTGGATTAGATTTTATTATTATCTAATGTTAATTTTTTTTCCTCTTTACAATTGATATATTGTTATTATGATGTGTTATTTAAAATTTCTATAAATATCTAAAGACTATATTGTTTAAGTTAAACTTCCATTTTTATATTAATAACCCACTTAGAGCAACCACAAAACCCTACAAAGAAATTGGAGAAAATTGTGCGATTTAAAAAATTATGAATGAATTATATAACATTGGAGTTTTGGTTTGCATGATGGTGATTATCCACTTGTACTTTATAAGTAGGGGCATATTTATTTACAGTGAGATTTAAAAAGTTATGAATGAATTATATAACATTGGAGTTTTGGTTTGCAGGATGGCGATTATCTACTTGTACTTTATTATATAATAGTGCCATATCCATTTACAGATTTATGAGATGAGAGAGTATTTTATTTTTTTTGAATTTTAAGTTTTCTTTAAAGCACAAAATTTGTTTAGTGTTATACTTTATTAGTTTTTTTTGGGCATTATGATTAATATCTTACTTATATAGTAGTAATATTTGTTATATTTCTTTATTGTTATGGGTGTATATAATTCATTCATAATTGATTTGGAGAGTATGGTGACATTATTATTAGGCAAAAGGCATCCATCATAAGTATATGTGACATTTGCATTTTGGTGTTCAGTTGAGAAATTTGGCATTTCCAGTATTAGTGTGTGATATTCCATGACATGACCGAATTGATTTAGACAAGATGACATTGGGTATGATCGGTTATTAGCGTGGTCCCATGAGATGAGATGATGGGTGTGATTGATCATCGGCATGAACCATGAGATGAGATGATGGGTGTAATCGGTTATTACTGTGCCCCCTTTAGGCAAGATGAGATGGAGTTTGGGCATGATCAATTATTGGCATGCTCCACACCATGGATACGAGGCATAGAATATGAGTGCAGTGACATAATCATAGGCATTAGCTTGGCATCACAATGGTTAACCCGACTATATGTATGCCATGTGTTGGCCTAAGTGACTTGAAGGGTCACAATCCTTCACAAACCATGATATGGTATATATTAACTGAGTGCTCACTTAGAAAGACACATAACTAAATATGACACATCCTTAGCATCAATAGATGGAGAAGAAAAGAGAATAAATTGCAAAGGGTTGCAATGAACTGTGGGTATTTAGGAGTTTTCTTGGCATCCAATGTAGATTTAATTCTAACCCAAGTGTTAGACAAGGGTGGAGGAGAAGACCAAAATTTATATGATTCGAGTGCTATGATAAAATAGTGATAGGTCTATAGGGTGTGTTTTGTTGGTGTTGAGTTGAAGATGGTTATAAGTTTGAGAAAACCTGTCGTTGAAACCCATAAGTATTTCACTGAACTCATAACTGATGCCTTGTCTCCATTATATGGGGTTGGCCAGTAATCGATAATGCCTAACCTCCATCTCATCTTGTCTTGAGTCGGTGTTCCAATAATTGATCATGCCCATCTTCTCATCTCGTGGGTGGCACCAATAACTAATCATGGCCATTGTATCTTCTCATGGGGCTACACCAATAACCAATCACCCCCAATTTTTTCTTGTCTTAGTCAGATTAGTCATATTGGATGGTATCACATGCTCTCCTATGGGAAAAAACAAATTTCCTAACCAAATACCAAAATGAAAGTGTCACACATACTTGTGACAAACAACTTGTGCCTAATGATGATGTCACTACATCTTTAACTCAATCATGGATGTGGCACATGTGCTAATCACGCTGAGGGTATGAGGGTCCATCATACATCAAGCTGCTACTCGGGTGGTCCTAATTATTAGTAAGGTCACAAGTTTCCACTTGTCTACTCAAACCCATGACCAACCTCAACTCAACACCACCAAAGCACACACTGTAGACATATCGTCAGTTCATCACAACATATGGGTCATATGAATTTCAATCCTCTCCTCTACAGTCATCTAACACTCAACTCAGAGGATGACCTACATCATATCCCAAGCGAACTCCAAAATACTCATGGTTTTTCATAACCCTTTGTGGTCCACACCCTTCTCTTCCCTGTCTAGTTATGGGAAGGATGTGTGAGCTCTAGTTGTGTGTATCTCTAAGTGAGTGCTTAGTTAATATAAAACATCTCATGGTATGTGAAAGTTCATGACCCTTCTATTCACTTAGGTTATCACATGGCATATATGTTGTTAGGATGACCCTTGTGATGCCAAAACATCACCCATAAGTATGTCATGATGTTAATAAAAAATTCCTTATCTCCATGGTATGGGGCATACCAATAATTCATTGGGTCAAAGCTCTGTCTCATCTCATCTCAAGGGGGACATACTAATAATTGATTTCACTCATCATATCGTCTAATGGGCCATGCCAATAACTAATTGCACCCATTGTCTCATCTCTTGAGGTTGTGTCAAGTACCAATTGCACCTAATGTTGTCACATGTCATTTAGTTTGGCTATGCCATCCAATATAACTCACACTCATAATATAAATACCAAATTTGCCAACAAACACCAAAATGCAAGTGTCACACATAGTTGTGATGGAATCCTTGCTCTCAGTGATGATGTCATTATGCCCTCTAACTTGTTGATGGATGACACATTTGTTGTTGATTTTTGTAGCATGAGGAAGTATTCCTGCATGCTAAGGAGTCTTCAAAATCAACAAAGAAATTATAAATTTTAAAAAGAAATTTTAGATTTTAGATTAGTTTATGTAGGCTCCAATAAGCCTAATTCCGCCCCATCGTTAGAGGTGAGCCTTGGTCAAAAGGGCACCCATTTAACCACTATATATGCTCAAAGAAGACATAAAATTTGATCTTCCATCCATAAAAATATCTCTATCTTTGATCCACCCATGTGAAGTCAACGAAAAAGAAGGAAAGCGACGTTTGACCAGATTTGAAGTTGTCATTGACCAACATTGACTAAATATGTTCTTGTGCAAGTTTGAATGAGTTTCAAGTTGCCATTTGACCAAATATTTGATAATTTTGACTGTGGAAGAAGGACTATTTCTACAACAAATTCTCATAAGTTTGACCACAAAATATTAGAAGTTTGACAACATATCTATGCACTTTGACTAGTGTTGACCAAAGGTGAGGCTATTTGATTTAATTGATTGAGTAAGTTGCAGGGATGAAAATTGGCTTGTTGGCTAAAGTTTATAGAGATAAATATAAGTCAAATATCCTCTCTCCTGTGACCAAGTTTGACTAGTATTAAGTCTTGGAAATTGGCACAAATTTCTAGGCAATTTCTATTGTAAACTTTGCTAAGGATTGAATTATCATTAGAAGAAAAGTTGGTCAGGTTTTTCCCAAGGATTGGTTTTCCCAAGGTAATCTTGTGCCTTTTTGAGTTTGGTTGTCTCTTTATGATCCTATGGTTATTATTGTTTTTATATGATAATTTCTTAATGATATAAGTGACATAAGGCATCTCGAATACAAATCATTGGAAGTAATTATCAAGATTAGAGTATCAATTTCTATGATAAGAAAATTGAAAATTTGTGCCCATCACATTGAGGGGCTGACATCACCCCCCCCCCCCACTTCAAAGTTGTCTCCATCCTAGAAAACACTCCAACTAGTGAACTCACATCGTTAATTGAAGTCCAACTGCATACGAAGCTAATCTAACCACTCATGAAACACTACCACAAAGTGTACTAATATGACTTCAATCATACGTCAACACAGTAAGCTCCCCCACATCTGAGACTAGTTGGGTAGCTAATCCCACCATCACATCAGATCAATGAGAATGTACATCCTCATGTCAAAGTGCATCATTTCATGTCGTCTTCTATTAGTGGCCTATCATTTTCTCATACTCACCTCTTGTCTTAAAGCCCCAAATCAAGGAGCCATGGGTGCAATTCCTACCCCATAGGCACCACCCTTCCACTTATTATCTCCTCAAATGTCAAGGGCTCGTAACTGTCCCCAAGTGATCTAAACTTAAACAGGAACATAGAAACTTACAGATATAATCATAAATACATAGATGCAATAGAAAAATACTTCATTTCATTAATAGAAAAATATCGAATTATGCTTACAAATAGAATGGAAATAAGATAGCTAGGGAAATGGTAGCTTATCTT
The DNA here is from genome assembly GCA_000404065.3 of Pinus taeda. Taxonomy (NCBI): domain Eukaryota; kingdom Viridiplantae; phylum Streptophyta; class Pinopsida; order Pinales; family Pinaceae; genus Pinus; species Pinus taeda. Next base: position 25,154 of record APFE030019897.1, on the reverse strand, counting down.
TGAGAAGAGATGTGGCAACTACATCTCTCTGAACTATGTTCCAATGAGGCTCAAAGGCCTATTTATTATTGGGAAACAATGGAAAACCCTAAACATCCAAAAGCCTAACCCTACGAGATGAAGCACCAAAATTGTGTGCCCCGTTTGGGTAAATTGGTACATCAACTTCACGAGGTCGTAACTTTGGCATACAATCTCTATTTGGCTATGATAATACCTCGTTTTGAAGATCTCGAAGAGAAGGCCAAAAATAGACAAAGTAACAAGCTTGGGACATTTTCGGTCTATCCGTTTTCCCTAAAAATGTCATTTAGGGCCTCAAAATGGCTACGGAAGTTCAAGGCCCGAAAAAATACCAAAAATAGTAAACTGTGCTACAATTAAGGAAACCAAAAAACTGAAAGAGATAGTGTTGGGGGACTAAGTGGAATTGGCAAGTGGCCACCAATATCCACCTGGATCATTCCTCGTCCCTTAGGAAGCATTGGTACCCATTGCATTGAGTACCTCCATGAGATGGGGAAACTTCTGCTGAACTTTGTCCTTGGTGAGCCACTTGCCTTGGTGAAGGAGTTGGCTAGCTTTCACAACTCGATATATTTGGATCTTATGTTGGCGAGTGTTCTTGATATGTGTGTCCATGATCCGATTAGTGGTGGCATGTTCCATGTAGTCTGGGTTTAGCTCTGTTGGTGTGAGTTGTTCTGCAACATCGAATGTGTCCAACAATGGTGGAAAGTATGGCCGAAGGCAATCTACATTGAACATTGGGTGCATACCAAGGAATGATGGAATGCTAAGCTCAAAGGCATTGTCCCCTACATCCTTTGTGATGGTGTATGGCCCATATCGAAGCGAGTGAAGCTTGCAGTGGGGTCTAACAAAGCGCTACAAATGTAGTCAAACTTTGTCATCCACTTGGAAATTTTGCAGCACTCAATGTTAATCATGGTGCTACTTGTACTTAGCATTGACTCTATCCAATATATCATGGACCTGCTAGTGGATGTATTGAATGCACTGAATGAAGTTGTTAGCCCTGTCGGCTTTAGACTACATATGAGCCAAATCTGCCTGAGTAGCTACAAATGGTATGGCCCATCAATGGGACTGGCTGAAATCCCAACCCTACCTGAAATGGGGTCTAGCTCGTTGAGTTGTGGAGAGCTTTGTTGTAGCTATGTTGGACATGGGGGGGTCTTTCATCCCATGTGTGAGGATGCTTCAAGTTGTACATTTGTGAATGTGTACGACCATCTTGTTAACAACCTATGTTTGGCCATCAGTTTGGGGATGAATGTCATGGACTTAGTAAATTGTGTATGCAGCATCGATTAGAGACTCGACCAAAATGCACTAAGGAATCTGTTGTCCCAATTTGAGACAATGGACAGTGGGATCCCAAAGTGAACCCAAACTTGCTCAAAGAAGAGCTTAGCAGTGGCCTCTACGATGATACTCTTCTTGTAGGCCACCATGATGGCCATCTTAGAGAATCTGTCGATGACCATGAAAACACAATTATTGTCGTGCTAAGTAGAAGGAAGGAACGACATGTAATCGATGGAGATAGAAACCCAAGGCTAACTAGGATTAGGTAGAGGAGTATATAGGCCTTAATTCTTGATGGTTGGTTTGGAAATGGCATAGGCAGTGCAAGATCTAATGTACTTCCCAACATCCTGACAAAGTTTTGGCCAATAAAAATACTTATACAATATTGCCACTGTTTTCTCTACTATGAAATGTCTAGCAACCCTACTGTAGTGCGCCTCCCAAATCATCTTGGCATGGTCACTTTAAGGAACACATATGTGTCCTAGGTGGCATAACAGTGCATCCTGAAGGTGAAAATTTGGTAATTTCTTCCTTTCCTGGAGTATTTGATATGTGATGTCGAATTCTGGATCGTTCATGTAAAGATATGACCACCCCGATGTATCGTGCCTATAAGAGTCGAGCACAATAGTCAGCACCAAGATTGGTGGTCAACTGAGGCAATCAATGACATTATTGGTCCTGTCCTTATTATAATTAGTCGTTCTGCAACTTCCCTATGTTTGGGTGAACTGTAGAGGTCGGTGGACTGTGTGGATCACTTTTTCCTTTCCCAGAATGTAATGCTTGCATTGACAAAAGGCCTGCATAATGGAATACATTTCTTTTTCATAAGTGGGGTACTTTCAAAAACAGTCTGAAAGTGTCTCACTATGGTAAACCATTGGATGCCCATACAAAGTAATAACTGCACCAATAGCATAATTGGAGGCATTTGTCTCAATCTCAAATGGTCGTTGTAGTTCTAGTAATGTGAGCATGGGATAAGAACAAAGGCGATTCTTCAACTCAGAGAATGCTCGTTGTTGGGTTTTAAACCAAAAAAACTTTTCTTTTCCTCTGCCCTTGGTGACTTAAAGCTTAAGTGATATGAGAGAAACCCAACACAAATCTACGATAAAAGTTGGAAAGACCCAAAAAGCTGCGGAGCTCTAGTAGAGTGGTTAGGGCTAGCCAATCCAAAATGACTTGTATCTTGGATGGGTCCACATGTACACCCCGCTTATCAATTATGAACCCCATCAAACCTGGGTCAGGCCAAAGGTACGTTTCTCCAAGTTAGCACATAGCTTGTGTTGTCGCAGGTTTTCAAGGACTTGCCAAATATGGTGGAGGTGCTCGTTCCAACTCTGGTTGAAGATCAACATGTCATTTAAATACACCACCATGGATGCATTGGAGAAGGGTTGAAATATGTTGTCCATCAGTATGATGAAGGTTATAGGGCCATTCGTCAATCCGAACGGAATGACCAACCATTCGAAAAGGCCCCCCTTGGATTTGAAGGCAGTCTTCCACACATCAGAGGGTTTGATAGGCACCTGGTGATATCCTAACTTCAAGTCAATATTGCTGAAACATTTGGTCCCCTTGAGTTGGTCAAGAAGGTCATCAATCCATGGGATTATGCAATTATTCTAGACAATGATCTTGTTCAACACTGGGTAGTCAATATAGAGCCTCCAGGTCCCATCCTTTTTCTGTACCAATACAATTAGGCTCCCACAGGGTGATGAGCTTGGCTTGATGTTCCCTTTCTACAATAGTTCTTGAATCTGCCTCCTGATCTTGTGATTCTGTAGAACAGAGCACCGATATATCGGCCCATTAGGCAACGGCACGCTTGGGGTCAGATCGATGGAGTGCTTGACTTGACAGTGCACAGGTACCCCCATAGGTGAGGCGAAAATATCCCTGTACTCCTCCACAACCTTCTCCATCTATTACCGTTGTGTAGAAGAGTCCCGCCTGGAAGCCATGGCCACAATATTATTCTTTCCCTGAGGGCGGATCATAAGGAAAATAAATTTCTAGCTCTGGGAAATGATCTTACTACATTGCTTTGCAGTATGAAAGAGATGGTGGTAGGTGGGGCTACCTCCAGTATCCTGCACAACTTGTTGGCTAAGATAATAATCACAGAGCGAGGTTTAGACTCATATAAAACATGTCTCTTCCACAAGTATGGTTTTCCTAACAATACATCACAAACTTCAAGAGGAGAAACATAACAAAATACCTCATTCATGAAGGGGTTGATGCTTTAGGGATGTTGACACTACTAACTGACGTGAAGATCTCATCCTTGGTGAAGCCACCCGATGGTGTATGACTATGGATGTGATGTAGTCTTTAGGCCCAGTTGCTTCATGACCTCTATTGAAATGAGGTTCTTTTGACTCCCTCTGTCAACAATGAACTGCAGTGGAGAACAATTCACCTACATCTGTGAGTAGAAGTTCCCCCTCCTCCTTATCTTTAGGCTCAATCTTCTGGATCTTTGTGGTGGCCATGGTGGCACTGGTCTCCGCATAAATGATATGCTTCCCTTTTCAGTTCTCTTATTGGGTTCTAATTCAGAGTCAGAACATGCATCTGATTCAAAAGCCTTCAGGTCGGCCACCAGTGACAACCTAACCTAACACTCACTTGTATTGTGAGTGGAGATCTTATGGAACTCACACCATTTTATCATGTCCTTCTTTTTCTTCATGGTATTGTTCTTTTCTTGTGGATTTAGTGAGATGTCCTGGGTATCCACTCCTTGGATTGATCCTTTGTTCTGTGGCTTGGGGGTGCCTTTTCCTTGCTTTGGATTTGTAGATCCAAAGTCCCGCTTCTTGTGTTTAAAATTATGCTCAATCTTGACAAGGTATTAGTATGTCGTGCCGAGTGATGAAATGTACATGAATTCCATCTTGTCCTCAATGTACTTGTGTAGAAAGCCACGGTACTTGAGCATCAAATTCCGCTCAGTATCCTTGATACCCAACATCATTTGAAGGGTATGAAAAATATTTCTGAACTTCGACACATCTTTGTCCCTTCCCTACCGTAGCATGGTCCAATTTATGTATATTATCTTCCTAGCTCCTAACAGGGTAATATTGTTCCGTGATGGCGCCTTGGAAAGAATCCCAAGTGGGTGTGGCTGAAAACAATGAGTGTTCGCTCTCACCATCTTGTTCACAATAAGTTTCCCACCAGTCCTTGAAGTGTGGGGCAGCTTTGAGAAGTGAAAAAGCAATATTTTATCAATTGGAAAAGTCATGAACTAAAAAATATCCTTCAAACAAATTTAACCATTTATTTATGGTGTATGCATCTATCAAGAATTCAAAGATGGGAATATCGAAGTCAACTTGTACCTTAAAAGGAGTGGTGCCTCTAGAGTGGCTGTTGGAAGAAAATGCATCGCCTGTGGGTAGCTGTTGAAGGATATGGGCAAAGGTATCCATCATCGCATCCCTATGTCGAAGGATATGGGCAAAGGTATCCATCATCGCGTCCCTTTGTCGTTTTAGGGCTTCCTCGAGTAACATTTTGAAAGGATCTCCTGCCCCCTCATCTTTATTTTCTTTAGCCATGGGAGGTCATTGGGTTTTGTGAGGCTGATCTTGCAACGATTCAACTAGATCAAGCCCTAACTCCTTATACCCTGACCTCATTGGGGACATGTAAAGAAAAACAAAGAAAGATTAATTCGATCTGATACCACTAATCCATACTTAAACATGAATGCAACAACTTACAGATATAATTATAAATACAAATAGGTAGCAGAAAAGCACTTCATTTCAGTAATAGAGAAATATTGAACTATACTTACGAATAGAATGGAAATAAGATAGCTCAGGTGATGGTAGCTTATCTCTTAGAAGAGATGTGGTGGCTACATCGCTTTGAATTGTGTTACAATGAGGCTCAAAGGCCTATTTATTATTGAGAAACAATGGAAAACGCTAAACATCCAAAAACCTAACCCTAGGAGATGAAGCGCCAAAAATGTGGACCTCGTTTGGGTAAATTGGTACTTCAACTTCTCGAGGTCGTAACTTTGGCATACGATCTCCGTTTGGCTATCATAATACCTCATTTCGAAGACCTCAAAGAACTGAAAGAGAAGGCCAAAAATTGAACATAATTTTGGTCTCTTTGTTTTCCCTAAAAACATAGTTTAGGGCCTCAAAATGGCTCCAGAAGTTCAGGACTCGAAAAAGTGCCAAAAATAGTAAATTGTGCTACAATTAAGGAAACCGAAAAACTGAAAAAGACAGTGTCGGGGTCCAAGTAGAATAGGTGGGTGGCCACTAATATCCACCTAGATCATTCCTCCCTATTGACAAAGTTAATCCTCTCTGCAGACATAAGCGGTCCCTGTAACCCAATGAGTGGGTCTAGCAACCGAAGTGACAATCAACTAGGAATCTTCCTAGGTTATAATGTAGGTTTTAACCCCGTACATAAATTACCTACATACGAATTATAAAACATAGAAAATATCCAATGTGAGAGCATAACACATAAAACACATATACACAGAGATTTTCCCCTGGATCCCAAAACTGGGACTACCAACTTGATTTTTCATTATTTTTCTTTCAATGTTACAATACATATTTATACATGCCGAAGCATCTAATACCATGGACCGAAAACCATCACGTCCAAAACCATGTGCGAAGATCATGCACAAAACCATAGGTGAGTCCGCCCAACCTAACATAGGTTCCAAAACCAAAATTTTACAGGGTGCTGCCCCAAACCCAATAGAGTGGGGTTATCTGCACCTCTCAAACCCCCTGTGACTCTCCCCGCTACGCAATCGGTGCAACAAGGGGGGCTCTGCCCCACTCCTAACCCCCTAGTTAACTATGTGGGCTAGTCATGGAAAGAATATAACACAAACCAACATTCGCCCACTTGTTGTTTTCTTTCCACAGGGGGCCACAAGAGAGCTTAGTCATTTATCGAACCCTGCAATGCCCATTGTTTCTCTACACAAAGAGAACTTCTCAGAGCTCATAGATTTTGTCAATGCATTTGCAGTATTCTTCAAAGTGTCCACCTTTACCAACAACACCTTTTTTTATTCTATCATATCCCACACAAAGTGATACTGAACATCGATGTGCTTTGTCTTTGAATGATATGCAGGGTTTTTTGCCAAGAAAATTGCACTTTGGCTGTCACAGTCTATCCTTATAGCTTCCTGTACTAACCCCATACTTGAACACAATCTTTGCAACCAAAATGTTTCGTTGCTTGCATGAGTGGCTACCATGTTCTGTAGTTGATAGTGCCACTACGAATTGTTTCTTACTCATCCAACTGACTACACCTCCAAATAGGTTAAACACATACCCACTTGTAAATCTTCTCTAATCGAGATCTCCATCCCAGTATGCATCAAAAAAGCCATGAATATCCAACCCTCTGTCTAATCCTAGTCTTCCTTGGTAGCACAAACCATAATCACTAGTGCCACACAAATACCTAAAAACCCGCTTCACTGTTGTCCAATGCTCCTTCCCTGGTTTTCACATAAACCTTCTCAATACTCCCACTGCATGTGCAATGTCTGGTCTAGTACAGACCATTGCATACATCAAGCTACCGACTGCACTTGCATGTGGAACACGGGACATGTCCTCTTCCTCTTCTTGTGTCTTGGGAC